>JAMZAV010013374.1:0-16591 GCA_024449915.1 Sweltsa coloradensis | reverse complement strand
TTAAAGCTTTAGAGACTAAAAATTAGCTTGGTCAAAGTTAATCGAGTTAGATGCAAATACTACCAACAAGAGAATCTGGCTAAAGAGACTAATCTGAGTCCTTTAAGCAAGTTAGCCACAGACAGGCGAGGTCGCCTAGCTGTGTAGCCCTATGTTCATCCAACAGCCGACTACCAACTTAAGACAGTAGTTAATTTATTCCCTTCTTCCCTTCCAGCGATTGTTTGCATTTCTTCCCGTTCTTGTTTCAAGTCACAGCTCAAAATCCGTGAGGATTAGCCTCGACTTTGGCGCTGAGCTGAGCCGGCGAAACCAACATTGTTCAAACGTAACTACAACCAAGGTTCTATAATAATATAACGCGTTTCGATAAAATTACACCAGCATATTTGAACAGAGCGAGCATTTCCATGTTGAATAACTAATAAGACTTAACTAAACTAGTGGTTTCGGTTCAATACTAGTTATTAAATTAGGGTCACAGACTGGGTACCGCTGGCACGGTTCACACAAACCACAATTAACACACGTTCCAGCAAAAACGGTTCGTTCTCAATTTACAAGAGCCAAGAGCAAGCATTTACAAAACTTTGATTTCTTTGTCTGTCTATATGTCTGTCTGTCTGTCTATCTGTCTGTCTGTCTGTCTGTCTGTCTGTCTGTCTAAGAAAAGGGCACGAATTAAACTCATTAAAACACACATCTCGATAAGATTAAAATACTTGTCAGTTTTTAGTTTTTATAACTGTATAGACGTTACATTAATTAATTATATAATAAATAAGCAGGGGAATGGGAGCTACCAAGCGTAGTTACTTAACATATCGTCGAAAAAGAGTAGATATAATATTCGGGCAGCGTTGAACTCTTTTGGTGGTAGTGCCGAGTTTAAAAAAGTCCTTTTCGAGTGAAGCTGGCCCTACCCCGTCCCCCTGACCACCAGGGCCACTAGAAACAAAACAACTTTCTTAATCGTGTTTGTTGAAGGGCAATACCAACTTAAGAACTGCATGGCATTAGGAAGTCATGTTTAGAATAACGTGACACGCACACGAAGACGGACGGAAAGTGATGCATATTTGGGACATATTGATCGATGCTAAGTCCATCAAATCTAGTTTATATCTGAATAGGTTTGGCACTTTATTGTGAGTTGTGTTTTTTTTTTTTTTTAATTTAATACATTTAATTAATTTCATAAGTATGAGCTTGTCATTTCCTGTATTGTTATATTATATTGTTTTTCAAAAAGGAGATTTTTCGCACTACCGCATTTATCCTCTACTAATAAGATTGTATTGCATGAATAATTTAAATTCGTCTCAGGTAGATTTTAATTTAAACATTGTGAATTGTCGTGTATTTATCTTTTAATTTACGATTCAAGCAATTTTTGTTTATTATCTCAAAACTTTTTTAATTTACTTCACACATTTATTGAACCTTTCTCAAATTTCAATTTAAAATGCTCTCGCAATGCTATTGCCACCTAATACGTCTCACCCGCTGAGTTTCATGAGCTTTGGTTCGGATTTCCTCACCGAGTTTCGATTATAAGCCTCGCTCAGCTCAAGTCTCCATTCCACAAAAACGACACCAAAATTGTTTGGGAGTGTCGCGCGAAACTCCAAATCCAGCTTCTGAATTCCGATGGAACTATTTAATAAAATATATTTTTGAATAGATAAAATGAATTGATTTATTTTGTGTAGATAATATTTTAACTCTATAGAAGAAGAATGGTGCAACACTAATTTTTGTATATTCGAAATAGTGGTGCCACCATGTTAAGTATTTGAATGCATATGTTCACGCCGATGTTCTTGTTTAGAATAGTATAGTTTCTAGGTTTGTTTATATTTTCGCGTATCATCTCTTGTTTTTCTCGTTGTGATCTGATTCACCCTGGTTACCCCTCTTTTCCCCTCTTCTTGACTAGTTTTTCTGTCATCTCTTCTCTCGCGATTAGACCTCGCGAGTCAGTTGCCCGTCTACCTTCACAGGGTGAAGTCTGTGCTCTTGGCTGCTCCGAGAGCAAATCAATCTTCGATTCTCAGTCATATTCAGTGCGAAGTGTACAGTGCACCAGTTCATCTCCGTTCTAAAGTTCGCCCGACTTCCAGTCCACACTCAAGCTCACAGTTCGTTCGCCATCCAGTTCATACTGCAGTCTTGGGTTCGATGCCTTCCAGGCACATTTTCTTACTTCATTCTATTTCCTTCCAAGCTCGAGCTCTTTAATTCTTTCCTATCTGTTACGTGGTGTGCTCACCAACTACGTCACCACGCTTACCCTGCTCTGAACTTCATTTCACACCCGCACTACATCTTAGGGTAAGTTCAGTTGCTAAATTCAATTATACAGTCCACAAAATACCATTTTCTCAAGGCCACGGCCCCATCAAGTTTTGGTCCTCCGAGCCGAGATATTATCAGTTTCAATCATCTTTTGGTAATCCTTCTCGTTTGCACTGTGCTATCCTGTTCATTCCGGCTTAGACGCCCCATGTTCATTTCTCGTTATGATGTACGCATTATGGTTCACATTCGCTCTCTCTGGCGTGTGAACCATTGTTCTCTCGTTTGTCCGTGATAATCAGGGAATTCTAATTAAATTGTATCGATCTGTCTTTTCTTGTTTGTTGTATGCTTTGCATAATTCAGTTTTATTATGCAAGCTATATTCTCGTCACTAATCATGTCTTAGTGAAATTTTCTCGATCTCTTCTCGTCGCGCGCAATCACACGCGCACTCTCATTGTAGTGACACGTCATTCCGTCTCCTCGGCGCATTACTATTTTCTCGTCCGTGTTTACGATTTATTACGTAATATTTTCGCTCAGTTATGACATCAGGTCATTGATCCCTCTTTTTGATGTACGTCTAGTTACAAGGGTAACATTGTTTACGTATTTCTCGCTCGTTTTTTCTCTACTTTCTTGTAAAATTGTTGTTATTGTATTTTCTTGTTCACAATGGCTGAACAACTTCTGTTGGAACAGAAGAAGCTCGTAAATAGACGTGAAACTCGTTTTTGCCTCCGTCCAGCGAACTTACAATGCTTTCGCAAATCTCAAACCTGAAGAGGTTGACTCGGTCAGACCTCGGTTCGAAGATTTGTCTACATTGAAATCGAATTTTCAAGAAATTCAATTGGCAATCGCTGACTTAAATGCCCAAGTTACTGCGCCTGCTAAGCCCATTGAGGTGGATAAGGTATACGACTCTTTCGAAACAGTGTTGTATGCAGCTCAATCTAGGTTTCTTGCCGCCAAAAAACTCGATCAAAGCCAGTCCATAACTGCAGCTGCAGCTGTGGCTCAAACGACAATAGCCAAATCTTCAATCACGTTGCCTACCATTGATCTTCCTACGTTCTCAGGAGATATTTCTCGTTGGCCAGAATTCTATTCACTTTTTAAATCTCTAATTGACGAAAATGAATCTCTCAACAATGTTCAGAAATTTCATTATTTGAAAACCTCTTTATCTGATGCTGCACTAGCTACAATATCTGGTTGTCAAATCTCCAACGAAGGCTATCCGCTCGCTTTTCAAGCTTTGGTATCTCGATATCAGAACAGTCGGTTGTTAGCCAGTCTGTACGTTCAAAGGATTTTAGATTTCACACCTTTGAAATCCGCATCTCACGCAGGTTTGCAAAGTTTCCTCGCAGTACACAGGAATTCTGTCGATGCTCTGAAATCCTTAGAATTACCCGACTTGGGTGATTTCTTGTTACTCTCGCTCACGTTGGCCAACCTTGACCCGTCAACTCGTAAAGCTTTCGAGAGTAAACACTCCTCGCACGCGACACCGACGTACAGCTCCGTTATTGGCTTCATTGAAGAGCAGTCTCGTACTCTTGAGTTGTGCGCGGTAGGCAAACAACCGACTAGTGGTGTCAAATCTCCTCAAAGGATTAATTCTCTTCTCGCGGCTCAAGAAACCGCTCCCCCCTCTGCCTCCTGGCGCGTGCCTTCTGACACCACGCGGCCTAGTATTAAGCAACATTCTTGCCCTGTTTGCAAAGCACCTCACACCCTCTATCGATGCGAGGTCTTTCGCAACCAATCTCTTGATGATAAGTACCGCACGTTGCGACACCTGCAGCGATGCTTCAATTGCTTAGGCTCGCACTTGAAACATCAATGCACTTCGAAGAGTGTCTGCAATACTTGTGGTAGCAATCGTCACCACTCCATGTTGCATTCGACAACCGTTGCTGTACCCCACGGCAACTCTCCGGGCAATGCCCCTCTCTCTCGGGACGTCCAATCATCATCTCTTGACGTCAGCTCTTCACCTCCCAGTGCCGGTTCTTCGAACCGAGTGCTCTCGTGCCACTATCGCGATACCCGAGATAGTCAACCCACAGTGTTGCTGGGTACCGTGCGCGCGCTCATTCGGGATTCTCTTGGTCACCTTCAACCCTTTCGCGCAGTGGTGGACCCTGGCTCTCAGGTCTCCACCATCTCTCAGTCGTTGGTGAGAAAGCTAGGCCTGAAGATGCAGCCCTGCCGCTCCGATCTGTCAGGCATAGGTCTTGCTGCCGCCTCTGCTCGCGGCAACGTGCGCTGCACTATCGCTTCCCGCCTCTCTCCCAACCGTACTCTCCATGTTGAGGCTCTGGTTTTACCGACCATCACCAGTCACCTCCCGACTTCTCAAGTCGCACGCGAAGTGTTCGAACGCTTCCGTGGCATGTATCTTGCTGATGATCGTTTTCACATGCCTGATCAAGTAGACTTCCTACTTGGCGCCGACCTTTATCCAGAGATTCTGAATAGAGCCGGTGAGCAGGTCCGTGGTCACAACCCTACGGCCATCAACACCATGTTCGGCTGGATAGTCCTGGGCCAAACTCGCTCTTTAGTAACGTCTTCCGACCCTCCTGTGTCTCTCTTCGCCTGCTCCTCGACCCTCAAGCGCAACTTGCGCCTCTTTTGGGAGACGGAAGAAACTCCTCGCCCTCAGGAAGTAGATCCTGAGGATCAGTTATGTGAACGTCACTTTCTCGAGTCTCACTCCCGCGACTCATGTGGGCGTTACTCTGTGGCTCTCCCGTTTAAGCCATCTCGTCCTTCTCTCGGGCGTAATACCCCTCCTCATCGACTCAAGACTCTCGTTGCTACTCGCGTCGTTGAAGTACTTGAGAGCACGTCACCCACTGACTGGGCCCACGTGCGTTCTGAGGAAAATCTCGCAGACTGCGCCTCTCGAGGCTTATCCCCGGTTCAGCTTCTTGAACAATCCCTGTGGCTTTCTGGACCTGGTTTCCTCGGCTCTGCTCCTGAGCAATGGCCTCGACCCCAACTTTCATTGGCTTCCGATTCTGAGCTCCTCGATCTGAAGCCCGCGGTCACTCTCGTCGCTCGCGTTAAAGACCCGGACCCTCTCTTGGAGAACTTTCAGAAGTTTTCCAGTCTCCTCAAGGCTCAACGTGTGTTTGCCTGGGTTTTCCGCTTCGCTCGACTCCTTCTTGCGAAGCATTCAATGCACCTCCCCCCGTGGTCCCGTGGGACCCCCAGAGCTGAAGGATGCTCTAGATCTCTTCATACGACTCACCCAGCATCATTACTACTCCTTGGAGTTCCGCCAACTTTCGCGAGATCAACCTCTGTCATCCCGGCTCGCCTCTCTCAAGCCGTTTGTCGACCCCTCCGGTTTTCTCAGGGTGGGCGGACGATTGCGTCATTCTTCTCTTAACGAAGACGCTCGTCATCCTCTCCTTCTCCCCAAGGAAGCACACTTATCGCTCCTGATCTGCGATCATTACCATAAGGTTTCATTACATTCTGGTCCCCGAACCGTTCAGGCATTGATCCAGCAATCCTACTGGATCATGTCCTTGCGCGGTCTGCTTCGGCAACGAATCCATCGTTGTCTCACCTGTCATAAATTTCGTGCCAAGCCTCTCCAACCTCCGATGGCCGATCTTCCCGCGCCCCGGGTGAAAAGCTCTAGAGTTTTCTCCCATGTCGGGACCGATTTTGCGGGCCCTTTCATGGTGAAAACCAGCACTCGCCGGAACGCACCTATCACCAAAGGTTATCTCTGCATCTTCGTGTGTATGGCCACCAAGGCAGTTCATCTGGAGATGGTTTCTGAGCTGTCCACTGAAGCCTTCCTGGCCTGCTTCGATCGCTTTCTCTCGAGGAGAGGTCTTCCCTCCCACATCTATTCCGACTGTGGGCGGAACTATGTGGGAGCTGCTAGACAGCTGCGTGAAGTCCACGACTCTCTTTCACTCTCTAAAGAGCCGATCTTTACTTCTCTCGCCTCCCGTCGTGTCCAATGGCACTTCAACCCTCCGTATGCTCCCAATTTCGGCGGCCTTTGGGAGGCAGTAGTAAAGTCTGCGAAATCACTCTTGTACCGTCTCATCGGAGACACCTCCCTCACTCATGAGGAGTACGCTACGTTGTTCGCCCGCATTGAAGCCGTGCTCAACAGTCGTCCTTTATGCGCCTCCTCAGAAGATCCAGCTGAAGGTGTCGATTACCTCAGTCCTGGCCATTTTTTGATCGGCACTCCCCTGCTTTCTCCCCCCGAACACCTGTTGGTTGAAAACATCAAGCCCTTAGCTCGGTGGCACCGTATTCAGCAAATTCACCAATCCTTCTGGCACCGTTGGGCAACCGAATACCTCCACACACTGATGCAACGCAACAAGTGGGTTCGTGGGAGCCCCGATCTCAAAGTTGGAGACATCGTTTTTTTCTTTCTCGGCCACTTCCAGCCCCCTCTCTTGCCCGATCGGCGAGTGGACGCTCTCTTTCCTGGTCGAGATGGTGTTCCCCCGTCGCCTCCGTTCGTTCGGCTCTGGCGTTCTTTCCCGACCAGTTAATAAACTGGTAACCCTCCCTTGTGCTTAACTGCCAAGAGAGATGCTCGTATCGTTTTCCTTCGTTTTATATTGTTAGTTTTCTTGTTGTTCTTGGTTCTAGTTTTTAAAAAAATGATTTCCTTTCATTTTTGGTGGGCGGTTATGTTCACGCCGATGTTCTTGTTTAGAATAGTATAGTTTCTAGGTTTGTTTATATTTTCGCGTATCATCTCTTGTTTTTCTCGTTGTGATCTGATTCACCCTGGTTACCCCTCTTTTCCCCTCTTCTTGACTAGTTTTTCTGTCATCTCTTCTCTCGCGATTAGACCTCGCGAGTCAGTTGCCCGTCTACCTTCACAGGGTGAAGTCTGTGCTCTTGGCTGCTCCGAGAGCAAATCAATCTTCGATTCTCAGTCATATTCAGTGCGAAGTGTACAGGTGCACCAGTTCATCTCCGTTCTAAAGTTCGCCCGACTTCCAGTCCACACTCAAGCTCACAGTTCGTTCGCCATCCAGTTCATACTGCAGTCTTGGGTTCGATGCCTTCCAGGCACATTTTCTTACTTCATTCTATTTCCTTCCAAGCTCGAGCTCTTTAATTCTTTCCTATCTGTTACGTGGTGTGCTCACCAACTACGTCACCACGCTTACCCTGCTCTGAACTTCATTTCACACCCGCACTACATCTAAGGGTAAGTTCAGTTGCTAAATTCAATTATACAGTCCACAAAATACCATTTTCTCAAGGCCACGGCCCCATCAGCATATAATAATATTATGTAATGTTTGTTCCATTTATTGTCCACTTGTAAATAATATTTTATATCTGATTAAAATAGACGTTAAATTAACGAATTAAATTTTCTAAAACTTTTGAATAAAATGTAAACAGGTTGTAGGAAATATCGATTAAGACCAAGACACATCAATTAAATTAAATTTTCGTACGATGCTCGCTGTAGGGTACACATCAAATTTAACCCGTGTTACCCTCTTCATGTGACTATCTAGGTATATTGCAGATAGGGCAATTGTGAAGGGATGTCCGAGGGCTATTTAAGAGGACTCAATCACTTGCATTCGCATTAACGACTGAGAAAAACCTCGGAAAAAACTTTAGTCAGGATTTTCGGTCTCGACGAGATTCGAGCCCGGGACCTCCCGAATCAGAGTCAAGCGCTTAGCGCTCGAGCCAACACTGCAAAGAAGAATCCAATAATCCACGTTAATTCAAACGTTGCAAGTCAATCTCAGAAGTGGACAAATAAGCTTCCCTGCAACCTTCATATGTTGTAACAACATTGAAACAATTAAATTTGCCTTAACTCTCTCTAACTCTCCAACTAACTGAAAAACATGTTAAACGTTAGAGAAATTGATTTTTTTTTATTGAATTTTGTCTTGGTTGATCGTTCTGTATGATTATCGTTCTATCTCGTGTGACGATGTTCACCTAGTCAAAAAACATACTGTGTTTATCAAGATTAAAGGATGTAACGTGCTAAATACTTTCTCAACTATTACAGCGGCGTTCGTCAAGAGTTTAGAATAAAATGTGACGAGAGTTAAGGTATATTATGTTATGTTCTTATGTATGTATGTTATGAATGTTCTTCGTCTGTACGTATATGTTACATACACTTTATTTATATATTTAAAATAATATTTGTAACTGAGGCCTGATTTGATGATTTATTATACTTTATTCAAGGTCATGACTATTTACGATGCACCGATTATTTGCATAAAATGATTTCGAAACTTTGTGGTTATAAAGCTTGTTTCAGTGCCCTTGCTATAATGTGAACGATTTTACTGAAGATCATTTTTTAACCGATCTTTAAGATATAAAATTATGATACCTATTAATTAAGTTAAATCGGGATGTAAGTCAATCGCCTCTGCTGTTCAACTGCAATCTCTTTCAACCACTCTCATATCTTTAAACAATCCAAAATTTTATGGTGAACAATTGAACAAATAGGTAATATCAAAAAATATAAAATCCAGAGAAAAATACTCTCGTTTAGTCCATAATCCAAGAATTTTACATTAAAAATCAGTTTTATCTCAAGCTGGTTTCAGAGACAACCATGTCACCATAAGGCTCCATAACCCTCACGAAACTAGGTTGCCAAGTCTGCGCAAATAAAGACGTTTACGTCTCATTTTAATGTGGCATTTGTAAAACCAAATTTCTGTAAAAAGCGCCCATTACATAAATACGGAAGTATAAGCTCTTGCCATTTGTGAAGTCTTAGAAGTTAAATGAAATGGAATTAGGGCAATCACCCATTTCTGTTGAGTAATTCACTCTGTCTTTGTGTCCCTCGGTTCGATACTCTGTCTCGTTAGGATGAACTGTGACGTTTAACAGCTCTGCTATGTTCTCTGCACGTTTCGTCTTCACAACGGAAACAAGCTACATCAATCCTCTGCTTTTCAAAGGACGTAGCTTTATTTGATGCATCAAGTTGCTTTCTATTGGTTAATGGCAAGAAGAGAATATCAATAGGGGTAAGTTTGTCAATGGAGTCGCTAGGAGAAACGAACATCACTAGTTTAAGCTTGCATTAAATGTTTATGTTATTTTAATTCCTGGCTTTAACAATAAGATCCAATCGTTTTATCTCGAAAAGATTTATTATCCCATAAAATAATCAACTACATACAAGACGTCAACATATTTCTATAGCCAGGTAAGAAATGTCATAATCATGACACAATTTACCTAAATAAATAAAATGAATACTGTCATAAGCATTAACATAAATTGCATTATCGATCTGTTACAAAATTAAGGTAATTCATACAAGGGAGCTGCTCTCCTTAATATCTCATTTAATAACTCACACTTTTGCCAAATGTATCAATTAATTGCATTCTGCTATGTGTAAGCTCTCGTAGTGGTCTACATCTTAGCTTTCTCCCATCTACACCATCAGATTTATTATTTTCTATCATCTTTCCCGACACAATGCTGTCTTGTAACCAAACATCTAAGTGATCTTACTAGTTGCACTAGCTTATCACTCACTAGTACAATTTGTGCAGGAAATAACAAATCATTGTCATTTCCCTATAGCTCGGTGGGGGTAGGCATCTGTTTCCCCATCTCACGAAATAAGCTGGGTAGACGATACATAAGAATTTATTTATTCAACTCCCGGTGGTAAAAAACACATTTTTCCAAGATAGATTGCAATTTTTCTGTAATATATAATATAATATATTATAAACCATTCATTCACCAAACATTCCTGCCAGATTTTGACCGTCTTTGTGACGGGACAGTCGACTTGTGGGCACTCGCCCAACTGTGCCTAGTCAACGATAACGATGGAGAGCCTTGACTCGTACGTTCTTTACAGAATGCCATTGAAGAGATCGCTCGATATTGACTCTAATTTAACGTTATTGGATTGCTGCCATGTTGCGCCCAAATGAACACAAATTAAGGAATAAACCATCTCGAGGGTCTACAAAGGTCTGTGTCATACAAGGAGAATGACCCGTAATTTAATACAATGGATCGTTGCGACAATTTACATTTTCTCGCTATTACGGCAAGTTCGGATGTTGGAGTATACTTAAAAGTTTTGATACATTACAATAGAAATGCCACGATTCCTATGGTTCAAATATTGTTTAGAATTTCAATTTGTACTTCGTGTAACATTAGCCTACATACAAATCAAAACCAAACACCAAAATTAAATGTTAATATTAGAATTTAAATAAGAATTATGTTTGCAGCAGAATATAGAATCAGAATCAAAATTAGGTCATGCATTATTTCGTAAAATAAAACCAAATACTCTCAATTGCAATTTAATGTTACTTTATAAGACAACGTGAATTAATATTTTGATATCTTTACATAATGGTTTTTATACACACTTAACAAATTTCGTCTCATTTCTACGAAATTATCGTTTGTTTTTAAAAGATTTGATTTGAAATTGTCTCTATCGTTAGTCCCTCGTAATAAATCGTGGGATAGACGCGTCGCGTCTTGTCATTGGTCCCATCGATAAACGCGTCACTCCACCACCGACGTCACGATTCAATATCAATATCCTACAAGCTTCCAACTAGGCTAAACTTGCAAAGACTCAATACTCCAATTTAGAAATTTTACCCGGAGATTTTCTTTGACAGAAGAAGAATACGTTGGATCTCTCAAGGGTGACGTATTGATCTTAGATTTCCCCATTCTTACTTTAGTTACTTTCTTTTCCTGCCTGTGGTCTTTGAGATAAAATTTAAAGGGAAAGTACAAAAAAGAGACGAATGTCTGGAATATTGATTAAAAAGCACTTTGAGAGATTCTACTGGAAACAACAATGTTCGGGGGTAGTTACCGATGCGAATCGAAAGTTTCTCAAATAGAGCGAAAGTATAACTCTTGTTAAATTGTAGAAAATAAAAATAACACAGAAACAATATGCACTGTAACCAGGAGACAACACAAACTACAAGAGAAGGTATTTATTTAACTTTATTGTTATACGGTATTGCAAGTTTCCAATTTACCAAGAAAACTCATATCAAAATATGATACAAATAATTTATATTTAAAATGTGGTGATTATTTTATTTTCAGTTGACACCGTTGCATTCTTTATCAATACTTATTTTGTTTCGTTGAATTCATAAGAACGATTTGTATACAAAACAACGAAAACTCGTCGAAATGAATACTCGCAAAGCTCACGCTGATATGCCTATATTTTAAATCAGAAGGAAGAATCACACATGAACCTCTGCTTCAACTTGTTTTGCGTATTTTCAAAGTCACATAAATTAATTCAAATTAATTTTGGTCATTTCCATAATCACAGACAAATCTTTTATAATTTATTGTTAAAACTAATTCTTAACCTTAAATAAATAAATAAATAAATAAATAAATATATAAATAAATAAATAAATAAATAAATAAATAAATAAATAAATAAATAAATAAATAAATAAATAAATAAATAAATAAATAAATAAATAAATAGATAAATAGATAGATAAAAAATAAATAAAATAAATTGTATTTAGAGTCTACCCACTCAGTTATATAACTGATTTTCAGTGGGGGACTTTAAATCAAAGCAACCAAGCTAACCCTGTAGGCCCCGACGCAATCGACGAGTGAGCGATAACCAACCAAAGATCGATATTTTTAATAGGAAATAGCAATCAGTGGTATGGACAGTGCGAACACCCGCGGATCTACGCCAGAATCAACAAGGCCGATTCGGGACAACTCTGAATTTATTATGTGCTTCGTTGCTAGGACGGCTCCAAAGTCACGTTTACAAACGCCTAAGACAAAAAACTGATGGACATAAGTCCAAATCAGAAGTGAAAAACTTCTGACTTTAAAGGGAATCGAACCCAGGATCTTCTGCATTGAAAGTAGATACGCTTACCACTAGACCAACGAGCCACACAAGACTAACGAGCCACACATGCTTTAAATATAGATTGAATAATTGTTTTCAAGAACCAGAACAAAGCTCATAAACATTGTGTCGAGTGCTAATTTTAAAATTTGCGCTGTTTGCATGTAGCCACTCTCAATGTCATTAATAAAGCTACAAGTTGAAAACTGTAATATAATTATTAATTAACAATTTTATTTTCAAAAGCTATAAATATGTTAAGAAAAACTAATAGAAATTATATAATGTACCTCAATTATACTAAAGGTATTATGTGAGTGGCAGCAATGCTTTATTTGAGTGCTAAACAATAAGTAAATAAATAACCAGCGTGCAATAAGCCATCATGTGTGAGTTTGTGAAAAATGTGTTTTGTCTCCAGATAAATGCGTCGAACGACAGCATGGTCGTCCTGCGCCAGGTCGGCTTCAACCTGTCTGGGAACTTCAGCTGTGAGGTAACTGTCGAGGCTCCGACCTTCTCTACCGCCACTGTCTACACGCACATGCTGGTTGTAGGTAAGCTAGCCACACTCTTACACGCACATGCTGGTTTGTAGGTAAGCTAGCCACACTCTTACACGCACATGCTGGTTGTAGGTAAGCTAGCCACACTCTTACACGCACATGCTGGTTGTAGGTAAGCTAGCCACACTCTTACACGCACATGCTGTCAGCAAGGTGGAACACTTCGTTTTTGAAGTAATCCTCGTTTACTGTACGCATTATCAAAAAGTATCCTAGAGCTAGCGGGGCAGGAAGAATTTCAGACCGCCATGACTGGAGAGGAATAACTTTGGAAATAAATGCTTCCCCTTAATGACACCACTTCGAGACAAGTGGCGTAGGCCTACCACAATGGCATAAGCAGTGTGCCAAAGACTAAAACGTAACATTTGATGCCGTAAAAATAATAATTAGGAGTGGGCTCAAGTTAATCCGTTAGCCAACATCAGCGGCCGTTTCAGAGAAGAACACTTAAGGACATTTTTGCCTGCATTATGAGCGTGAGAATGGGCGACAGAGAAATATGAGTCTCAATACAACTGCTGAAAATCAACCGAAAGTTCGAATTGTTTCAACAGCTAGTCAAATATTTCAAACTTGACAATGACAAGAGAGGAATG
This sequence comes from Sweltsa coloradensis, assembly GCA_024449915.1. Taxonomy (NCBI): domain Eukaryota; kingdom Metazoa; phylum Arthropoda; class Insecta; order Plecoptera; family Chloroperlidae; genus Sweltsa; species Sweltsa coloradensis. The sequence continues at coordinate 3,197 of JAMZAV010013374.1, read as the reverse complement.
GTATTTGTTTTAAGAAGATCTCGGTGAATGAGGGAGACGTGACGTTTTCAAATTGAACAAATGTACGTGTTTTCAGACTGAATTCGAAAACTTTAGTTGTCTGAAAGCTTTTACGTCAGTCGAAATAGGCCAATATCAATATTTGAAATATTTGAAATAAAGTAGGCCTACATGAATGTGTCTGAGAATGCGCCTTGAAAGTTTCCCAACAAAAGAGTTATATCTTTGAAAGTGAAGCTGCAGGCATTTATTACATATTTATTCTAGCCTATTCCATATTTTATTAAATTGGAGGCTCAAGAATTGTAATTTTAGGTAACTTGATATTATATTGTCTGCACCTACCTGTCTTTAATGTTCCTTTTAGTAGAAAAACGATACCCCTACCACTACCAAATAGTAAAACCAACACCAAGGAGTTTCACAGTGGATATACGAGTGCGTGCGGTCTGTCATCTGGTCGTACCTTATTGACCATCATACTATAAGAGGCTATCTTAGGGTGAATCTTCCATTATTTCAGCCACCCTTGGGCTAAGAATACTTGTTAGGTTAATGAGCACACACTTTTAGCTTGGAGATGCTATTTTGACTCTGGTAAGTGTGATTAGCAACGCCTTCCTTACGCATTGCGGCGAGAGGTGCGTACCGGCGTTAGGCGGTTTAGAGGCCGTTTAATTTTTTATTACTATACTCTGCTTGAGATTGTAGGTCCCAGTTAATTTGTATACACAACCCTACCAGATTGAGTGATTTTAATTACTTTTTGTAGACAGTTTAATCTGTTAACTTACAAACACAAGTACACAAACACAATTTTATCAAAATCCAAATTAGGAAATAATAATAAAAACGTAAGGAAGTGTTTTAATCCCAAGAAATATTGACAGTTTGACCACATCCACAAAATTTACGAAATCTTAAAAAATACTCTTTTTAAAAAATGAGAAAACAAATCAAATTCAGGAATAATTAATACTTTCATTTACATTTATTCCTAAAATCTCATTTTTCTCTTTCATTCATAGTGAGTACAGCAACATCAACCACGCAACATTTAGGTAATTACATGCGTGGAGGTATCTTAAAATTGCAGTCAAATTGTGCAGACTTAATGGGGTTTATTCTGTTTGTTATTTTAGCTCAAGTCTAATGATTTTTATAGAGGTTTTAGAACCCATAGAATAACTTTTACCTAAAACAAATACATTAACGCCATTCAATCAACTTCACTTTGATTAATAACACGAGTACAGCGTACGCATTGCCAATGTTCCTTTATCAAGTTTAGGTGGAATTGGTTATCGATATTGTTATGAGCACTAATGCGTGCCAGGTGAACTGAAAGCTACACACACTATGCGACATTCCTTGGCTCAAATACACAACATAATAGGAGCATTGCTAGCGGCCATGTTGATTGCTTCTATAAAGCAATGAGTACTATTCATGAGAGAGACAACGATTGGCAGTAACCTCTGATATTAGCACTAGTAGTGCAGCGTGCACATCCAATTATGTTTAATGTGATGCGTTCGTGGATGACAAGCCGTAGACGAATGAAAAATGTTCGTGAACTTTGAAGTGTTGCGTTTCTTGGAAACACAACCTTTGACAGTCGTGTGTCAATAACTTTAAGAATTTGAATACAAATGTTGGCAAAATGATTGTACAACAATGTTGTTTTTTATGAATTCAATCAAATTTTAGACGATTTCATTTTATCTTAGGCGTAATACTACTATCAAAGTCGATTCACAAATGTTTTGCGCAAAAACGTACCATGATCATTTCCGAGCCATGTATTTTGCAAACAAAGTTTCGCATTTACTTCAAAAGTCTACATTCACAATGCCTTGTCATTGAAGTTAACGTGAATAATTCTTCTTTACAAAGAAGTTTTAAAATCTCTCAACGTGATGCTTTAATTTCATTCCATTGGGCGTCAAAGAGACGACAAAACAACAAAACAATTCGACTTTCGTACTAAATTCCACCCATGTATTTACTCGCCCTATTTATGATGCCTCACCGGATTCTCTGTCATTATACGCCAAACACAAAGGGAACGCCTGTGTAAAGGGTGAGAGAAGAGGGATTCGTCTCCTATTGACGCATAGAGAGCGCTCAAGACGCGAGTAAAGGCGCCGCGACGCCTAATGAAAACGCGACCAAATGCACGTCTCTAACATCCTTATAATGTTGACGCGACGTCGACATCAAAGGGAATATAAGTGTTCTTTGCCGAGATAAGTCACAAGTAATGACGTGTTCCATCTAGAATGGTTTGTAAGATTCTTGACGCCGACGTTCTCAAAAGAACGGGAAATCAAAGTAAAGAACGTTATTTTTCAAGGTGGAAATTATTGTGGCTCTTTTCGGATCTATAATATTTGTTTAGAGAGAAATGGACATATTTGGTATTTCGCGCATAGCTTAATTCGAACAGGAAAATGGTCATGAAACTCAGCACTTGTCAAGAAAACATACATGGATAGCTAACAGCATTGTTAATCATCCGGAAATAATTCAATCAATTTGAGAGTTTTGAAAAAAATACATTTTAATTTTACCTTTCACTACTTTCACTACTACCTTTCACACCGTGACATAATATGTGCAAAATTTCAAATAGACGTGATGTCAGTCAGCCTAGCGAATAACAATTTGCCTAAAACGCATGTCCTATTATATTATCATATCCCCTTAAGACTTTATAATGTAGGAACTCTCACACAAGCGATAATGTCGTGTTTGAAACTCCATTATCCAAAAAGTTGATAACACCATCCACACATCTTTTCTAACAACATCTAAAAGGTTCAAAATGTGACGGAGAAAGGTTCAAGTAAAAACATGTTTCAAAATAAACCTGTGTATTCCGCATTAATAAAACCTGATGGCCTTAAAAGCTCATCCAACGTATAGTAAATAAAAACAAATAAGTTACGTCAAAATTAAATCATGATTGATCTGTTAGTCGATATACGTGCATAAAATGTACTGCAACATCCAGGTTGTAATACTATTTTGAGAGCAGGAATATAGCAGTATATATTGCGAGGGGCTTTGAGAGAAGATTAAGAGGTGAGATGACGAGATGCATGTACCGTGACCTTTTTGTTAACACAGTTGCCGCAATGAGATCCCCTTCCTGACGGAAGCCAATAAGAGCAAAACCCCTGAAAATTATTTTA
>JAMZAV010013373.1:0-16449 GCA_024449915.1 Sweltsa coloradensis | reverse complement strand
TCGATCCGAGTTTTGTTTTTTTACGTGAGAGCTACGCTGATCTGCGCATCCAATGTATACAGTGACGGGAGCTGGTTCCAGACGCAGTGTCGCAAAAATCCACTCGTGGACTTCGGCTGCGGACGGTTACCGTTTAGAGTAGTACGGTTAAATATCATATGAGTGTGTTGATACGAGAAGTAATAGCGAGTACGGGTACAGGTCGTGTGGTCGAAAACATAGTTATTCAATGAAAAAAGAAAGAAAAGATAAACTGAAGAAAACCTCACACTTGCTGATCAAAACAAACTGATCGAGGGTAGAAACCGTGCCACCACGACTGAAGTAGAGGGTGAGACAGACTTGCTAACAATTAATATACAACTACCAATTAGTATGACAAAGTAACATATTTCATTTTTCATTTCATTCTTTATTCACAGATTCGTACATAGTAAAAATATACCCTCTCCTGAGAGAGAGGGAGTGAATAACTTGCACAGTAATTAGAATTAGAATATAAATAGTAATACAATAAAATATTTAAGAGAACAATTAATAAGAATAGATTAGATAAACATACATACGTTATGTGATGGACAAGAAGGAAGATGGGACACAAAATGTGTTAGTTAAATTCAATTTTTGCAATAAGGAATTCCTCTAAGGAATAAAAAGGGTTATGAATGAGAAAGATTTCATTTTAATTCTAAATGATGTTGGAGTATCGTTTTTGATGGATTGTGGAAATTTATTGTAAATTAACTACAGAGGTAGCTTGGACTGTTTTAAAATAGTGAATGGTTGAAAGTAGGAATGAATATGTTAGAGTTGGTACGCGTTTTATGAGAGTGGTTTATGCATTTGTTAAAAACAGTTCAGGATGAGAGTGTGCAAATGTGGAAGCTGACAAATTAATTCGGATGTAAGAGTCAATATATGAAGATTAGTGAAATGTGTCTTACATGAATGTCGCCTTGATAAAACCGGCGATTATTCTCACCGCCCTTTTTGTATTATGAATATTCGTTTAGCATGACTTGAGATGCCCCAAAATAGAACTGCATATGAGATAATTGACTGAATGTATGAATGATATACCATGAGTAACGTAGAAGGGCTCACAAGAAGTTTTAGCCTTCGAAGCATGAAACAACCACTTAGCAGACGCGTGCCAATGTCTGGATGTGTGGAAGCCAGTCAAGGGACTCACTCACAGTAAGCCCTAGAATTTTTGCAGTAGGTTGCCTTGCTATACTCTTACCATCCAGACGAATAAGGGGGCTTAAGGGGTATTGCGATGCATTAGTATGAAAATTTAAGAAAATTGTTTTTATCGTTTGGATAGCCAGTCTACTAGACTTACAGTATGATGATATTTGTGAGACTTGAGAATTTGAAGCTGATGTTAGCAACATTGAATTTACATTATGGGGGGCTATGAGGAGGGAGTTGATGTCATCAGCATATAAGGTGAAGAAAAGATTTTACAATGTCCTGGAAATTTTCATTATTAAGAAGTTTGGGAAGGACTGTTAATATATATTATAAAAAATAGAGGGCCAAGCGTAGACCCTTGGGGGACACCACTAGTTATTGGGAGTGGGTCAGATATTGAAGGAATGTGTGATTTCGATGACATTATTTTCACCGTTTGTTTGCGGTTAGTGAGAAATGACGTTATCCAACTGTGTGCAGGCCGATAATGCCTAAGGAATGTAGTGTTTTGAGGAGAATTCCATGATCGATTGTATCAAAAGCTTTGCTCATATCAAAAAAAGAGCCCAATGGCTTTATCTCCTCTGTCTAAAAGCAGAGTAAAGGGTAGAGATGCGAACTTTAAAAAATCGGCGGCCCGGCCCGGCCCGAGGCCCGACCCGAAACGGTCCGGCCCGGGCCCGGCCGACTACTAAAAAAATACTGCGGCCCGGCCCGAACCCGGCCCGAAAGATGATCATACCGGCCGGCCCGAAAGACGCCCGAAAGCCCGACCCGGCCCGAAAGTTGGCCCGAAAAGTCGGCCCCCCAAAGCCTGGCCCGGCCCGAAAGTCGACGCGATCGCCCGGCCCGAAAGCTTGGATTTTTATACTCGCCAGAGCAAATGAGCCACCTTTGCCAACAGTATGATAGTATTTCTTAGCTTTACGATTATATACCGTTATACCTAGTTCTGGGTGGACATTGGACAGTGTGTAGGCCTAAAGCAAATTGACCATATGGCATGTTCATGAACTGTGCATATATATTTATCGATAGGAGTGATGCCGCCAATAAGGGGCGCAGATGTAGTTGTGGGTCTACATATTTATGTGAGAGCACGTTCTATATTGTGCACAGGGGACTATAGGACAACTTCTCAATGATATGGCTCGTCCCGAAGTCCGAAACTATCCGAGCCGGAGCCGAAGCATTGAGAAGTCGAGCCGGGCCGGGCCGGGCCAAAACTCCAATCTCTATAACCTAGGTTCAATATGGTGCGCGGCCCGAAGCCTGGCCCGAAAGCCCGAACTGGCCCGAAGGCCCGAAACGGCCCGGAAGCCCGAACTGGCCGAAAGCCCGAAACGGCCCGGCCCGGCCCGAAATTTTAATGCTTCAGGCCCGGCCCGGCCCGAAGCCCGAAAATAACAAAAACATCCGGCCCGGCCCGGCCGGGCTTTCGGGCCGGGCCGGGCCAAAATTCCCATCTCTAGAAAGCGACGAGAGAGATATGAAAAAATAGCTGTCGTCGTAGATTTCCCAGAACGGAAGCCATGCTGACTGTCATCTAGAATGTGATATTTATTGAGATAGGAGGAAAGTCGATTGTACATTACGAGTTCAAAAATTTTTTGAAAACGATGAGAGTAACGAGATTGGGCGATAGTTATCTAAAATATCCTTCTTTCCTTTTTTGTGTCTAGCGCCGATTGTCTGATTGCTTCAAAATTCTGTGGGGAAAGTGCCAGTTTCGAACGACATGTTTATAATGTTGGATAGAGGCAATGCAATGAGTTTAATTGATTTCACTAGGATGGCACTAGGTATGCCATCATGTCCGCACGAGTACTTAGGAGCTACTTTCTTCATTAGTTTGCAAATTTCTGTAGGATTTGTTGGATATAAAAAGAATGATTTGATTGGTCTCAATATATCAGACACAATAGGAGTTTTTAAAAGAGGTATAGCACTAATTTCTTTAAAGAACACGTTGAATCTATTAGCAACTTCAAAAGGATTATCGATCCTTTTCCCATCAAACGCAATTGTCATGTTTATAGGTGAAGTAGATGATGATGTCTCTGATCTGATAATGTTCCAGGATGCCCTAGATTTATTTGTGGAAGATAAAATAATGCTATCGTTAAATTTTCTTTTGGCTATTTTAATATTTCTAGAGTGAAGATTTTTTAAACGATTGTAATTGCCTTTATGAATAAGGTCAAGTGGTTTTCTCTTACATAGTGCATGTAGGTTCCTGAGGTCGGCAGATGCTGAGCGAATCTCAGTTGTAATCCATTCTTTGATTTATCTGGTTTTATAGTCTTACATCTGGTAACTGGAAAGGCTTTGTTAAATACACATATTGTGAATGGAATGCATCAAAACACTCATTGACAGTATATATATTTTGAGCAGCAACCCAGAGCTCATCTTGAAGGTGTTTGAGGAAATTTGAAGTATTTCTTTCATTACATTTTCGTTTTAGAGTCCAGCTTGGACAATTCCAATTTATTGAAGACTCAAATTTATGGAAGAGTTCAAAATGGTCTGATAAACACGAGTCTACCAGTAAAGTTTCCCCTTGAAGGTGTCCTAAATTAAACGTGGTGATTATACGTGTTGGAATGGTATAAGAGTAGAGGTGGTAGAGGTTATACGTGTTGGAGTGAATACTGACGCTATTAGACCAAAGGAGTTTAGAATGTCTTGGTAAAGAACAGTATTATTTGATGGTTTAAGAAGATCAATATTGAAGTCACCGCAGACCACTAACTCTGCATTTGGATGAAGTTTGGTAACTCGGATAAGAGTTGCTTCTAGATTGTCAATAAATTGTGAGATGCTAGTAGAGGGTGGTCTATAAACTGAGAGGATGATCACTTCTATATTAACTCCTCTCCACAAGATTCCAGTACACTCAAACACTTTTTCAATGCAATTATCATGAATGCCTGGAATAAGGATAGTATGAAGCCATGATTTTGCAAATATTGCAACCCCGCCAAATGGAGAGGTTCTACAGTAAATGCTGGAAGTACAGTACTGGGCAATTGAAAGTTTTATGGCTTCCGAGGCAGACAACCAGTGTTCCGAACTACAGATTATGTGTGGCGACTGAATATCAAGGAACACTTCTACTTCATCAACTTTATTTTTTATAGATCGAATGTTAAGGGACATTATGCTAGGGAGTACCTTTGTGATGATACATGCTGAGTATTGATTAGGTCAGTTTTTGTTAGATCAGTCTTTGTGAATTTAGGATTTTGAGATAGAATGTGTTGGTCTACGGAGGGAGTTATGGTGGTCTTGAGACCCTTTTGATTAATTGAAAATTTGAGGAAGGTATGATTTTATTTTTTGTTTTAGATAATCGGGACGGAATGGTTCTACGTGGTGGCATTATCTTTTTTGTTTTACGGGAAGTCAAAATAGGAGTAATTTGTTGTTTGGATCTGCCTGAGGATTGTCTACATCCGGCTGGGCTGATGTGTTTGTCCAGTCTTCAGGCTGAACTGCATTTTCGGGTAGATATCTAGGCTGGGAGGGCTGGTCTAAACCAGCAGCAGGCTCCTTGGCAACCAGGGGCTGAGTGTCTAACTGAAGCATCTTTGTAGAGTGGGATGGAAGCTTTAAGACAGATGATTCTGATACCTGGTCCATATCTTGATTTAGTAGCCCGGGTGTCATAGCAAATAGGACTGGATCAACTGGAGACGTTGTGCCTGCAGCGTTAGGATTGGCTGCAGACATGATGGTAGTCACATCGGGATTGGATAGAGACGATGTTGCGATAGGCCAGGTGGGCGACTCTTCTAGGCTTACAGAAGGTTCCTTGGTAGCCATCAGGATTACCGGAGAGATTGGCTTTGCAGGTGGATCGTGAGCTAGCATCGTTGATGGGAAGTTTTTCAGTGGTTTATTTTTCAGGTGCTGGATTTGCGGGTGGAAGGGCCGCCATGTAACTGTGGTGCAAATTTCCTCAATCATGTTGTGGATTTTGAGACTGCCCGAGTTGTTAGGTTGTAATCCGTCAATGGAGATGTCGGCGTCAGTTAACCACATGGCTGATTGGACGTATACTGCTCCAAGTTCTCGGCATGCCCATTTGATAGCCTCGTTGGCGTTGTCAATAATTTGATTTTTAGTATCGCTTCTATAGAAGATGCTAATGTATACGATAATGGGGTATATGCAAGAAGTTCAAAAATGCTAATTAATGGGTGTTTCCTGATGCATTTTAAATTCTAAACACAAAAAACTTGGTTTGAACGTTTAAAAAAAATGTATTCTATAAGAAAACTGTGTTTGAAAATGCGTAATTTTCAAATGCCGCCGTGGCAACCAATAACGCGCTCTGATTGGTCGTGACGTCACCCGCCATGTAAGAGGCTCGTAGAGGTAGTGGACTTGCTTGGTTGACGTGCAAATCCAATACGCAGGCCTCCGCCTACCATGGCAGAATATTATGGATTCAAGGAAGGCAGAGGCTAATAATATTAATTAACCAGAAGTATCTGATTCTAATAGGTAAATGAGTAATTACTAATTAACCATACCGGTACTTCACTGCCATTCGATGATAACGTACAAACCTACCCAAATTAACTTTCCCGCAAAACCTCTGTGCGCGAAACCACCCTAGGATTTTCAAGTATAGGTTTGGCTATTCGGCGCCTAGAAGGGCAATGTATACAAGAAAATATATTCATGTAATTTATACAGTAAGACACATGAGTAATTTATCATAAAACAATGCCACCACTAATTAATTACGAATATAACGTACCAAACAAATACGATTTCCCGTGCATAACCCCCGAGATTGTAGGCCTGTAGGCGGGGCATATAGCTCGGCCTCTAAAAGTTCATTTCGCACTTTTATAGACTAGAAAATAGTTTAAAGGCTCACGCGGACATTAATAATTAGCATACTATTTTTGGCAACCACAACTCATGTTAATTTACCACCGTGAGGTTAGCGATCAGGATTTTCACTTTCACGTAGATTTGCTATTCGACGCCTAGAAGGGTAATGTTACAAGTAAATATATTCATGTAATTTATACAGTAAGACACATGAGTAATTTTAATTTATCTTAATACTATGCCACCACTAATTATAACGTACCAAAAAATTATGTTTTCCCGTGCATAACCCCCGAGATTGTAGGCCTGTAGGCCGGGCATATAGCTCGGCCGAAACAAGTTCATTTTGCACTTTTATATACTAGAAAATACTTTTAAAGGCTCACGGACATAAATTACTAGGAAAACGCTTAAGTCCCGCCGCGTTGTTGGATGAGCGTAATTGGTGCATTGAGCTGCCATGTGTTATGCGGATTTTCTGTTGTTCTTTGAAAAAATCATTACTAAGTTGAAGATTTTTTTCAAATTAAATTAAATTAAATTAAAAATTAACTTTTTTTTTTTTACTAATTGTAATTTCAAAAAAGGAAAAAATCGTACTATTGAAATTTTCCTAAGAAATAATTATTCGATTGCGCACAAATTTTACACAAATATATGAATTTATAAAATTAAGGTTCTGTGAAAAAATTATTACAATAGGATAAAGCATATAGGTGTTATGTTTTAAAAAAGAAAAAAAACGTAAAATTTCGATTTTCATGAGAAATAATTTTTCGATTACGCTCAAATTTCGCACGAATATCTTAATTCATGAAATTAAGGTTCTGTGAAAAAATCATTACAATCGGTTAAAGCATGTAGGCCTAGGTGTTATAAGTCGAAGAAAGTTTTTAAAAATCGAAAAAAAATCGTAAAATTGCGTTTTTTTATGAGAAAAAATTTCCCGATTGCGCTCAAAAACGTGGCAGTTCTAAGTTCAGAGATTTCGAAGGCCTCCATGAAATTTCATCGCAATCGGAGTATCGGTTTAGCCGGAATCGTGTTAACAGACACACAAAAATACAGAAAGAAAGAAGAAAAAAAAAAAAAACATTCCGGATTTTTTTCTCCAGTGTAGTGAAATGGAATCTTCGCTTCGCTCGCTACGCTCATCCAACTAACATACTATTTTTGGCAACCACAACTGATGTTAATTTATATTTTACCACCGTGAGGTTAGCGATCAGGATTTTCACTTTCACGTAGGTTGGCTATTTGACGCCTAGAAGGGTAATGCATACAAAAAAAATACATTCGTGCAACTTATACAGTAAGATAAATTATTATTAATAATTAATTATCATAATACAATGCCACCACTAATTAATAACGAATATAACGTACCAAACAAATATGTTTTACCGTGCATAACCCCCGAGATTACAGGCCTATAGGCCGGGCATATAGCTCGGCCTACAGTTAAAAGTTCATATTGGCAACCACAACATTCCCTATATGCTACATGTCGATTTACGCCTCAAATCTTTGGGAACACTAAAATACAGTTTATGTAGCGTAGCTACACAAGTGCTAGTGCATAAAGGAACAATTCACATACTTATAATTCGATCAATTATTGCTGGTTGCCGCGAAAGCAGGGCCCCTGCGCGTGTTATCCCAATGCGTCCGCTGGTAGCCTACATGGCCGGTGACGTCACGAAAATGGCGCGCGACCAGGTGCGTTTCAAAACGCTTATTTGATCAAGAAAACTAAAAACAATATTACGGCCAAACTAAAAAATGTAGAGATCCAATTTTTTTGTGTGTTCTATAGGGTGTTAGTGGCTATCGAAAAAATACACTTAGAGAATTTGTGCAAATAGCCTATTGCGTTGGGAAACGATTTTTGCGTTGTATGTATTAACTGGTACACCTGATCCAATATTCTGTTGGTCTCCATCTTATGAAGCAAATTCATACCACAGTGAAGAATCACTGTCGCAACTTTTGGATCGGGGACACGGTTGTAGATGGACTTATGAAGTTGGTGAAGTTGAACACCTGCATGAATTTCTTGTGTGTAGTGTCTATTGGGTTTTTGGCTTGAGGAATTTGCAACCAGCAAACATGGAATCACTTATCACTATGTTATTGGACTTCTTTAATGAGTTGATGAATGTTGGCTTGGACTCATTTGGCCTAAGCACTTTCTGCTTGAGAGTGGTTAAAGTAAGGATGGGTATCGATGTGTTTGGTATTTGTGGGAATGTCCAAAAGGGGTTGAATGGGTGGTCTAGGCTTTGGAGTTCCTCAAAAGTCATGTCAGGCACCATGGTTGGTTGATGGCCTTGTGATGTTGGCATGATTGTTGTTAATGGGAGGTCATTTGGCTGGGAGACTTCTTCCAGGTCAGTCCTGGCACCTGGATATGACATGGAGACTGGTGTAGGATCATCTTGGATATGTTCTATTGCTGGAGATGACTCGTATTGTGTAGGCTCCGCCGCTGGAATGGACTCTTCTTGGACAGAAGTGGTCACTGGGGGCATAGACCGCGTTGGAGATGTAACAAAGGCCACTGGCGGGGGTGGGCCAAATAAGGTTTCCAACTCTATGATTATAGGGGTTGTGTGCTGCTTCGTGGCATACTCAATAGGCCTGGAGGTGACTGCCTTGAATTCTACTGGTGTGGCCGTAGTGATACCCTCAGTGTTAGTGCCCAGGCTGGCCTCTGAAACGGAGATGTTGGAACACTGTTCGGGAATGGCTGACCCGGCCGTAGTTTGTGGTGCCGCTGACATGGTATGTGGGTTACTGGTAGAAATGGCGTCAGCATTCGATGATACATGAGGTGCTTGAATTACTGTGACGTCAGGCGTTGGTACAGGGAGTTCGAGAGATTGCATACGTGTATATACTAGGATTTGGGTGTGTGTTTTCTTGAAGATGTTTTCAATCAATTTTTTTACTAATGGCCAGTACATTCGATCGAGGCCACAGCCTATCCGTGGCATGGCTATAGTCGGAATGTGATAAAAGTTGCAAAACGCTCGCAATTTCCGTAGTGCATTCTGTAGGTCATGCACCTGTGGTTTGTGGTGAGATTGTACTTTCGTTATCATGTAGAATAACAGTCTCCCTTTTGAGTGAAGAGTTGCCACCTCACCCCCCCTTTTATGCTGGTTTGCGACTTCCTCGACTTGGCCGAATCTAGCTTTGATGCTTGCCGCAATCCCCCTGTGCATACTTAGATCCGCCGCCACACAGTGGCAAGAGGGATGGATTTGGGGGTTTCGGAAAATGCTACCCTCCATTTCCACTACCGTGGGCCTGCGGCAGGGGTAGTGCTTTTTGGGGCTGTTGGGAGAAGTGCCGGTACATGAATCGGGCCTATGGCAATAATAGTGGGTGATTCAGGGTTCAAGTTGTTGTTGCTGTAGTTGGGGGTGGAGCTGCTGGGAATTGGGGGACTAGGCTCTGGTCGCCAGCTCAAGGTTGAGCAGATTTCAGAGACCATATTGTAAAGCGACTTGTTGCCTTGCTTGCTGGGGTGTAGGCCACCTTTCGATAGTTGACTAGGGAGAAGTCAGGAGTTCGTCTCGACATAGACAGCTTGCAAGGTGTTACAGCATCTTCTTATCTCCTTGTTGAATTGCACCACCATGTCGTCACACGCAATGTCAGTACGGAATACAATGGATGAATAGACGACAGTAGCTTGGGGGAATTTTTTTTGCAAGATCTTAATGAGATCGTAAATGTCATTATAGAATTGCGCGGCATCTTTTCGCATGATGGTGTTAGTTCCACAATGTAGAATGATCGTGGCAGCACTCGGGTCTTCTGGTCGGGATTCAAGCTGGGTTCTTAGTTGATAGGGTTGGATTCCAGGGTTGGTTTCGTATTGGCAGACTTCATTAGGTTTAGGTCTCATGAGACTGCAACCTACAAACATGGAGTCGCTGATTACGATGCACCTAGTGGGAGTGGGGACAGCAATGTTCGTATTACTATTATTATGATTTGTAGATCTGTTCTTGTTATTGACTGCTGAGTCGCATGGGATAGGCCTGGGCCAGTTGCCTACTGGGCCTTGTGTTGATGGTTGGCCTGTTATTGTTGGAGCAGTAGGCCTAGACCTGTTCTTGTATTTGACTGTGGTCCAGTCAGATGGGCTAGGCCTAGGCCCGTTGCCTGCTGGGCCCTGGGCTAGGCCTAGGCCGGAAACACCTATTTTTCACTACGTTGTCACGTTTTCTGATTAGAAAGATGAAACACATAAAAATACATATTTTTATCAATATAGAGTTGATTGAGGGAGCGTAGCGAGCGTCTCCACTTGACTCTTATGGCTCGAATGTCTGTTTTTTTTTTTTTTCTGTTACTGCTTCGGTACAGGTCGCACCGTTTCTCTGATCGACCTGAAATTTTGCACACATGTACATACCACCTAGGCGGGTTGCTGTATAGTTTTGTGGCAAAATCGTTCAAAAAGTTAAAAAGTTACATTAAAGTTAATAAAAAGTTTTTTTTTCAAACTAAACGGCGACAAAATCTGAGGTGGCCAAATCATTTAGAATGTCCGTCCGATCACGAATATGTTATTTTTATTTTGATCCGATAAGTAGTGTAGTCAGAAATTACATTATAACAAAATCCCGTTACCATGGCAACGGAAAGTCGCTCAGCTTTTTTGGCTCATGATAGCGGTCGAACGGAGGCTCGGATCGAGTTGAAATTTTGGCCATCCGCAAGTTTCGTTCCCGATTGAAAGCCATTAGTTTTGTGGCAAAATCGTTCAAAAAGTTAAAAAGTTACATTAAAGTTAATCGAAAGTTTTTTTTTAAACTAAACGGCGACAAAATCTGAGGTGGCCAAATCATTTAGAATGTCCGTCCGATCACGAATATGTTATTTTTATTTTGATCCGATAAGTAGTGTAGTCGGAAATTACATTATAACAAAGTCCCGTTACCATGGCAACGGAAAGTCACTCAGCTTTTTTGGCTCATGATAGCGGTCGAACGGAGGCTCGGATCGAGTTGAAATTTTGACCATCCGCAAGTTTCGTTCCCGATTGAATGCCATTAGTTTTGTGGCAAAATCGTTCAAAAAGTTATAAAGTTACATTAAAGTTAATCTAAGTTTTTTTTTTTAACTAAACGGCGACAAAATCTGAGGTAGCCAAATCATTTAGAATGTCCGTCCGGTCACGAATATGTTAATTTTATTTTGATCCGATAAGTAGTGGAGATAGAAATTACATTTTAACAAAAGTAACGTTCCGGAAAAAAGTCGCACAAGAATTCTGGTCACTATGTACTGCCACCTAGAAGTAATCAAGAGTTAAAATAGTTTTCCCAAAGAAATGATGTCAAGGTCCTCTAGATGGCGGTGGATTTTATCCATTCTCTCCTATTTTACAAATTTTGAGGTAAATCGGTCAAGACCTTAAAGACTTATTGGTATGTAGCATCATGGAATGTCGTACTCGGGTCGTGTTGCACGTACCGGTGCTCGCTCAACAACGCGTCCAACTGAGCGTTTTCCTAGTTTAAAGAGTGAGTGGATATTGGAAGTAGTTGACGAATAAAATCCTGGTACATAATGGTTCCATTTAAGTTTTGTGTCTAAGCTTGAGCTTGGATGTGTGTGTGCCTTTATTATTTATTCATCCATCCACAGAACACAACATTTAGTCCAGAAAATATTGGGTGTAGGCCCAATTTAAAAATGTAATGATATTTTTTTATGCATTATAATAACAATAATTTTGGTTGGATGCGTGCCCAGGGTGCCATGCATGCCCCTCTTCAGTTGTCTAACTAAGGGTGTGTCTGAAAATTATTCAAAGTCCAGGTCCAGGTCTAGGTCCAAATTCAAGTCCACGTCTAACAACGTAGTTAGGTACTGATTATCTGTCGATGGCGTGTAAAGTACAGTCTGAAAAGTCTAAGTCTAGGTCCATTCTTGGTCCAAGTCGACAAATAGATCGAGCAATCGAAAGTGTACACTCGTTTTAGGTCCGATTCAAAATGGCCGTCCGCGACAGCGAGAGAAACAATAAATGAATGCATTGTTAAATAAAGGTAAACATTTAAGTTTTGTTTGTTTTAATCACGTATTTAATTAGTTTTACTAGATGTACAAATACTTTAAATAAACAAATACTTTACAAAGGACTATCGAATGCACACCTAACCTAACTTTAGGTAGTGTTGACTTTGCCCGGCAGGCAGCTCTACTGTAGGCTAGTATAGCACTTTAAAATTGAGTTGGACTTGGACCTACACCTGGACTTGGACCATAATTCAGACACACCCTAAGTATGTTGCGGTTAGGACAATTGTGAAGGGATGTCCAAAGGCTGTTTAAGAGGACTTAATCCCTTGCATTCACATTGACGACTGAGGAAATCCTCATACATAAACCTTCCGTCAGGGTTGGCGGTCTTGACGGGATTCGAACCCGGGACCTTCCGTATCAGAGTCGCGCGCTTAGCGCTCGAGCGAAGACTGTCAACTTACGTACACTGAGTACATCGATATAATTTCAATGAATAAAAAATAGGCCTACATTAAATGATGAAGTCTTTAAAATATAAATAGTCACGAGTCATAAGTCTAATGCGTGGCCAATGCTGGCGCTTTAACGCACCCTACATACATCTTCACACTTCAGGGTAAATTCTCACAAGATATCTTGCTCACATAATATGGATCTACTGTTTGTCTCATCTTAACCTAGGGCCCAGCGTTTTGTGGGTTCAAAGAGCGCAGGCAGTGGTGGTCATGTTGTAAACAAATCACAGTTTGACAGCTGAAGTGGACTCCGCAGAGCAGTAAAGTACAGTCACGTCCAGTGCGACCTTGGCCCTATATCATGTATGGGGATGATATTGATGGAGCGAGTTTTATTGAAACGTTGATCTTGCGCGGCATTATAGTAATGTAGGCGTAGCAAGAAGAGTAAACCACTAAACCCAGGACTACATACAAGTGGTTTTCGATACTCGGGAGGTTGCAACCAACTTGCATTGGATGTGATTGTACTTTGTTATTACGGAGAGGCCCATCCTTCCCGTCAAATTCGGACGGGTTTACAACCTTTCATAATAAAGCAAGCGACATCCTACTTTCTTTGAACCCTAAAACGCCGGGCTCAGGTTAAGATGAGACAAACAGCAGCCACAATATCACTAGAAGTAAACCTGTCCACAACAACGGTCTATTATGAAAAAATCACAATAAATTAAATTAACTAAAAAAAAAAATATGAACCCATTTATTCCGTAAATTTAGGCAAACTGTATTCGAGATGTTATTTTTCCATGTTTATATTCAATTTGTAATTTGATTTTAGAGGTCATCTTGTTCCATGATGAAGAGTGTGATGTTTGACTGCTGCTTGGTAGATGGATCTTAAGTTGTTCGTCTCAGGCAGCTCTCAGGACGGTCAGGGGTCGATGATTGGAATCCAGTCCATGCTGACTCTTGAACCTGCGACAAGAATGTCAGTGTTCGAGGAATATCAATTGTTGTACATTTACGTACTGTTTAAAATATTGACTTCTAGAACATTTGAAAAATTATAGTTAGGTAATTAAGATGAAAATAATTTGTAAAATGTATCAGACTACAATGTCTTTATCTATAAATTCGAAATTATAATTATTAGCACTAAAAATAATGGATATTAAATTTTACTTGTAACGAATCTCAGGTTATGATTTTTCCCATTCATTTTCTATTGTCTGTATTTTCATTTAATTGCACTACAAATTAGAAAAAGTCTGGACCGGCACCTCCACCATCCCTCCAAAATATTTTCATTTACCCGAAAATCAAGTACCATTTATGACTATGGGTTAATAATCGGTCAAATCAGCCCTATAATACCCGACCCGAAATGTTCGATAGCCGCTCACCACTATAAAACAGAGGATTCAATGTAGTCGACTAAGATTTACTCCTGTGTTTTACTTACTTTTACAATAACTTGAAGGTGAGATAAACGATTAAACACGTTTCAAAGATGAATCAATTTAAAATAAGAACTAATAACAAGTTTAAGTCCATATTTAAGTCGTGAAATATATTTACCTGCAAATAACACAGTCCAGTAATGTGCTCAGTGAAGATGCAGATATACTGGTACCACCTATATTCACCTTCTGGAGAAGTAGACCTCTATCAGGACGGAAATCAAACTCAACACAATCAAAAATAAAAGCCTGATGATGATGAAGATGATAAGCTGATAAACATCGATCTCCGAGTTTCTATACTTCTGTTCTATATCAACCAAATCATGCGCGAACTTCATGCATGCATTCATTAAGAGTGGATACATTTATTGTTCTACCATACCAACATTAGCTCTTGATGATTTTGAATTTCAAGTAGACTGAAAG
Source organism: Sweltsa coloradensis (assembly GCA_024449915.1). NCBI lineage: Eukaryota > Metazoa > Arthropoda > Insecta > Plecoptera > Chloroperlidae > Sweltsa > Sweltsa coloradensis. The sequence continues at coordinate 2,006 of JAMZAV010013373.1, read as the reverse complement.
TAGTCACAATCACCGCTAAAAGCGTCATGATGGTAAACAGTCTTATCTTCGCCCATCGAGTTTCTATGGTTTTGTGATACAAAAGTATTAATATGTAGGCCTAGGTACCGATAGAATGCACGCAACAATATAAACTAATATTAGAGACAGAACAATATACGTAATAATAAACTTATAATACCATGAAACTTTCTACCTTACCATCATTAGATCTAGGGGTCGTGGGGGAATTGCGACATGTTACAGATACGTATGATCACTCAAACACTGGCACAGAGGTTGGCAGCAATTGTTGTGGAAAATTTGAAATGATTAATATTTAATACCAACAATAAAACAAACAAAACCCTCATCAAACGGATTTATTAGCTATTACTTTAGATTTACTTTTACTCTGTGACGGTAGAAACTTATTTCGAGGTCTTAGAACAATAGCTTTTATCATAAAATATAAGAAGGTAGTCGAATTAGTTTACTTCTGCGATCGTGTTAATTTTCAATGGTGGCATGCATTCTTCTCTATGTCCGCTTCCTCTGGGAATCTATAGTGACACCGCCTATACGAGCGAGCCCGCGCAACCCGCCTAATGGTGCGGATCCGCCGGGCCGTGGGGGGGGGGGGGGGTTGTTTTACCGCCCCCGATCCACGGTCTCCCGGTAATCAACTCGCCGTAATTAAATTCCGTGATGCATGCCGGGTAGTTGCGTTTTAGTTTATTTATTCATGGTTGCTTTTCATGGCTTCTGCTAACAGATTGTTATGAAAATGTTTTCTCTAGAACAATATCACAGTTTTAGACAAAAGGAAAAGTTTTAGTTTTTAGATTAACAATGATGTTGTTTGTATATGGCGCGGGTCGGGTTCTTTCTGACGTACATAATAATGAAGCCGCACGAATGAGCTGAAATAAATGTAAATGTGTTCGCAACGATGGACACAAAACAGAATATCACAATTTGTTAACGCTACGTTTGTATTTGAATTGACACCATTATATTTCAACTCCAGAGTTTTTATATTTTGTAATACATTTTGTTACTGTGAAGATGATTCTCGTGTGAGAAGAATTAAAACACCAAAATTTCGAATTTTCAATAACCGAAACCTCATCAGAGCTCCTGGCTCGTGTGAAGTTAACCAAATTAGACTTTCTTCTATATTTTGGTTGAGATTGATATAGTAATATGAACTAGTTCACGCACACACCAGTGCCTAACTTGGCTTGGGTGTATTATGCTAAAATATGCCTTAAAACATTATTGGATGAGCGAAGCGAAGACTTCAATTTCACTGCCCCCCCCCCCCCCCCCCCCCCCCCCCCCCCCAGCCCAAAAAAAATAGCTCGGGTGTTTATTTCTTATTTCTGTCTGTTTGTTCGCGCTTTACCGAGCAAATGGCATATTATGCGATCTTAATGAAAATTGAAGGGGACCTTCGAAATCTCTAAACTTAGACCTGCCACGTTTTTGGGTACAATCGAAGAAATTTTTCTCGTGAATATCGTACTTTAACGATTTTTCGATTTTTAATGCGATATTTTCGTGATATTTATCTCGCAACCGGGCAAACGGTTACTCCGATCTTGATGAAACTTTATGGAAACGTTTAAAGTCACTGGATTTAGATGATTTCTGTTATTGGTGACAGTCGAAGAAATGTTTCTCATAGAAATCGTGCTTCGATTTTTCCCGATTTTTAATACAATATTGCTATTTTGGGGCCGATTCTGACCAAATGGGTGGGGCTACAAAGTTAATATTTTACAAGGACATTATGGTAATGATGATGTAGTACCTTTTGAAACAAAACGTTGAAAAATGTTGTTTGAATCATAAAAATAAAGGATTAAGAGGGAATGGGACACATTTTGGCTGTTAGCAAATAGCTATTCGCTCGGCCAAGATGCATCCGACGTATATGAAACTTGCAAATTGTCAATAAAAGCATACATAGACAGCCCTGTGGTCATAGATTTCCAAATTTTGACTAAAAGTCAGAAAAAATC
>JAMZAV010013372.1:0-16779 GCA_024449915.1 Sweltsa coloradensis | reverse complement strand
TTTTTTTTTTTTTATTTTTTTTTATTTATTTTTTTATTTTTTTAAAAAAAATTTATTTATTTTTTTATTTATTTATTTTTTTTTATTTTTTTTTATTTTTTTTTTAATTTAATTTATTTAACGTCTATCCTAAAAAAAAAAAAACTGATTTACTAAGGACAACTAAATAAATCTTATAACAAAAATTCAGACAAAAAAGTGAACTAAAAGCTATAAAGTTTGAAAGATAATTTTACAACAAAAAAATGTTTTAAAAGGTTGCACAGGAGGCATAATATGGGTGCGATGCGTGCCCCAGCATTTCATTAGAACTGGGCCCCAAAATTTCCATATCAGCAAAATTTTTTTTTTTTCTCTTTCACGATAAAATTTACTGGGACTTATTTTTGTCGATTTTCGAAATTGTACAAATATGGTCTTAAAAAAAAATTGCGAATTTGGTCAATTTTTGAAAATTTACCTTTCACTTTAGAGTTTTTTAATAAAAAAATTACAAAAATTTTTATGGAAAAAGTACAAAACAAAGTTCGAATTTCAAAAAATTATCTTCAAATTAAAAAAAAAATTATTAAAAATCGTATTGTATTTCCGCAAACACTGAACTACAAATGCATGTTTGCAGTATTTTAGGCCTTTTCGGCCCAGAAGTGGCGCACTCGGCGATACGCTTTTTGAGTGACGGGGGGTTTTTATTTATGTTCAAAAAAAACGATTTCATTGGCATGAATAAAATTTTTTTTAACTAATGCAAAAACCCCACACAATGCATACCCCTATAATTATTTGTTATAGAAACGGTAACATATAAACATATTTGAGTTATGTGTGCAAGGTTTTGCTTCAATAAAACGGTTTTAATAAAATTTTTTAAGATGAGCCCAAATGAGAACCGTAAAAACAAAATCAAAATAGGCAATTATCTTCGATGAAAAGCAATGCTAAAATTGGTAGTAATTTACAATGGCCATTTTTTCATAATTAGATCACGCCGCACACAGATGTGAAAAATATAGTTACTTTAAAAATGTATCGCAACCTTGTGAATATGGTCTAAAAAAATTATAACTTTTTAAAAAGATTCGAATTGAAAATCCCTCGTTTTGGGCTAAAACCCCGGATCATTTGGTCTATAGGACGTTTCTTTATTAGCTTTTGGATGAGCCCGTCACAAAAACTCGTTTTTTATGCGCAGAGCGCAAGGCAATCTAAAAATTTTAAATATTTTTCCCGTGGTGGTATAATATTTAAGTTTATTTTGTAACAAGTCATTTTAATCGTTTAAAGTTCCTGATTTTTAGCATTTTAATGGTAAAAAAAATAAAAATTGTATAAACTAAGGAAGAACCCCATTTTTTCCGCTGTCTGAGTGATGCTCCAACCAACTGAGATTTGGATATGGCGTTTTTTAAATTCGGCTCTATAGGTACTTCTATTTTTTTATTGGTGTGTGATAGCGTTGATATAATAAATAATCATAGACAAACAGTGAAAACAAAACGGGACTGTGTGCAAACCAAAATAAAAAATCTAAAATAAAGGCTACATCCAGGCTATAAATTAAAATCCGTACGCTGTACAAGCAGTATTCGCATTGGCTTTTCCTGTCCGATTTTTTGAGCGTTCTAGATTTTAAAAAAAGAAATGATCGCTGATCACAGATCACAGATAAATCACAGATAAACGCATTGAATCTAATAGTCCTTCCTCCCCACGATCGAGCCCAAAATCTCGCCGATGAGACAGTCTCAAGGGCCGTGCATCGCGCGTTTTTAATTTCACCCCCGACGTGTGAAAAATGACAAATCATTGCTTATATTTTTACGTTTTTTCCCCAATTACTCACTAATTATTAATTTTTTATAATTTAGTTGAAAATGAAATTTATACATAAAAAAATTCTGTAACAAAAAACCAATTAAGCAACAAACTCTGTCCTTTCTGTAGTTTTGCACACATCATTTGAAACATATTATTTTATTAGATTATAAAAAGAAACAGACAAAGACAAAATTTTTTGGAGCATATAAAAAATTTTAAAAAATACCCCTTTGTTTCTGCTCTCTGAACTCTTTTAAAAATGGTGTTCCACTGCACTACGTATGCAGTGGGGGGTTGGCATTGCGGGGCGTTGATTATGAACTATACAAAATTTTCATTTTTCGAGCCCTCATCACGTTTGTATATGAGAGAAATTTTAGGCTTTTCCACTTTGCCCGGTGAGTGGCCGCTTTTGGGGGTGTTTTTAACTTTTTGAAATCAATTTACCCCATCATTTCTTCTTCAAAAGTAGTCCTTTAATAATATTAGATGCAAATCCCCAAAACAAAAATACACATTAAAAAAACAATTCCCCGAACAGAAATATTTCTCGCCACGGTGCAGCTTTGTAACAATTTAGTATGGTTGATTGCGACAATCATGCTTGGTTGACCAATAAGCAGTGTTTTTTTTTTAATAGAAATTAATAATTAACATAGAAAATGTATTTTTTTTGGTAAAATTTTAATTTATTGTAGCATTCCAAAACGTTTTTAATCTTGAAACTTGATAATTGATATATTTAAAGGGGGAATAAAAACGTGTAAAGGCTATCACAAAGCGTACACCTTGTACCCCTATTACAAAACAATCAATCTAGAGGCATTTGATCTCAAAGAGGGCCAAATTTCTGATTATTCTATTGTGCTCATATAAAAACATATTTCACTTTGTCCCTTACTTCATCTTTGCACAAGCTAGTAAAAATTTTCTTTTGCAACTAGTGTTTTTTTGCGTGAAAATTCATAATGCCGAGCTAATGCAACGATGCGTCAGGGGGCAAAGTGAATTTATGTTTTTATAGTGTGGAAGTGAGATTTACAGATTTAATGAATGCGAAAGAAGCGATTAAAAAAAGAACCCTTAAAACATTTAGTTTTCATAACGCATAAAATGGGCTTCATATAAATAATCTATATATTTTTATTATAAAAAAACTATATTTTTATAGCATTATTTTTTACCACATTGTAAAAGATTGTTTTTTATTTTCTATGGTAAAAAAAACTTATAAAACTTTTTGTTTCAAATTGCATCTATCACTTTTCGTGCACGTTAATTTGAACGTTGTAACCTTCCCGTCCAGTCATAATCCTGTTAATTGAAAGTGACGAATGGGGCTTTATGTTTCAGTAATATCAGTCCCAAAGTTTGCACACCCCCGCTTGTCTGCGGCGCCCTAAAAGGGGCCCCATCTTTTTGAATGTGAACAAAAAACGGTCAACGGTCTTTCAAATTTTCTGCATAATGACCCCCCCAATTTTTTATTTTTAACTTTGCATTGTTTATTTGTTTACGTCCCGAACAAACCTATGGGGGGGCTTTTTCTTTTGTTTTGATTCTTAGATTAATTGTTTTTGGTCGTCGGGGGCGATGTTGCTATTTTAGTAGCCAAAAATTCTCGCAAATGACGTCTTTTTATTTCCCCGTTCCCCTATCTACTGTTTGTGTCGACTGTCGGGACATGTGTTTTATTATGACCATTTCTGTGACTCACACCATTCGGTGACGCGAATGGGTCCCAATTGCGCGGTGTGGGGCGGGGGGGGTACCCCTCCATGACCAGCTCAATGGAAGTGCGTAACGTGACAAGCAAAACGGAGAAGAAAATTTGGCTGTTTTTTTTTTCTGTGTTTTGTTTGTTTGTTTGATTTTTTGCTTTTTACCATCTTCTCCGATCTGATGAATCGGGTGGTGAAACCCAGCGGGACAAATTTTTCGATTGTAAATGTATCTATATTATGTTTGGGAAGTTTTTAGGGTTCGGGCATATGTAGGTTTTAGAATTAGATTTTTTTATTTAGAAGTATTTCCCATGTTTTTCATTACCAATGTGGGAAGAATTAAATAAAAAACTTATCCCAAAGATACCACACCTAATTGCAAAGAATTACCTTAAAATTATTACGGGACATAGTCCCGAGCAATTTTTTGAAATGCGTATTTTTGAAGTGGTTTTTATGTGTGTACAAAAATGAATAGATGAATTAATTTTTTTGCTTAAAAATAGATGTTTGAAGAATAAAATTTAAGCCCCCCCGGATATGCCCCTGGGGTTAAATTTAAAAGGGGTGGATTTGCTTATTTATCCAATGAATGATTGCCAAAAAAAAATAATAAAAATATATAAAATGGGTTTTTCCTAACTAAGCAATAAACTCCACAATTGAATATAAAATGAATACTTACAAAGCAATTTTATATAAAAAACCACTTTTTCAAATGCAGTTACCAGCTATCTCTTGGGGTTTTTCCCCAACGTTTTTACTTATGCCGTACTTCGGGACTGGTACCGGACCTTTCGGACGTGGGGTTTTAATCCCTACGTTTTTTTTTTCAGGAAATTTTATAAAATCTTTCTTCATTACAGCAAAAAATAATTCTATTTTTAATTTCCTGATAAAGTACTGTCAGCTTTTACCTTTAATATAATTTAGAGTTTTTAACAAAATACGGGTTTTATTAAAATTTAATCAGCCACCCTACTCTCCTGAACAACATCATCTTGTTCAACTCGTTCGAAAGAGTAGCCCGACCCATAGCGCTGTGTGAAATCTGGCGCTACGTGACTGAGACGCCGCTTTCGGGCTTCTGCGTACATTTGTATCACCGCCACACAGGAACTGCGACCGTTATTGGACGGGTCATTTTCGAATATTTTTAGTGACACTTGTAAAGTCCCACCTCCAGGGCCCCTCTTTAGCTTCCCTTCCACCAAAATAGGCCACTATACCGAGGTCCTGCCCCCCCATTCAAAATGGATATTAAATGAAATAATTATTTAAAACCCAATATACTTACAAATAAATTACGTCTCACGGAAAGGGAAATTGACAGTCGCATTCGTGTAAGGTTACACTACTTTGTCACATCAGCGGTCTTCAAACTTTTCTCCACTCAAATCCCAAATTATTAATCATCAAAATTTCCGCGTCCCAACACTCCCCTTTGGATAAACCCCCCCCCCCCCCCCCCCCTCGTCTAGACCATAATTTCGTCATTTAACATTTAAGCTCAATTTTTTTTTCAGGTTTGGGGCCCATAAGGCCACGGTAACAATGCCAATGCTTAATAAAAAAATTTCCCCTAACCACACCCACAAAATATGTTTCGGTAAAAAATTGCCTACTACAGACAGCTTTTCATTGCGTTGAAAGGTCTCTGTATGGGGTTTCTGAGCACTGAAAACCCAGACCTGACAACCAAAGGTATTTCTACTCCACCCTTGTAATTGGGGGGGGCCATATGGACCAAAGCAGAAAGACATATTATTTTTCAGTCACACAAAGAACTTCCAGTAAAAGGGGGCGTTGCAGTTCTGAGATTTTCATGGTGGGGGTCATTTTCCACATTTTGCATCCTTCATCTTTAAAAAAATGACTCATTTTGACTTCAAAGATCAAAAGTCAAAAATCACAAAAAGGGTTTGCTTATAACGGGACAATGCAGGAAGTCACACTTTATTTTCCCAAAAATTTCTTTTAATTTTGTGAAAACAATTATTTTTTTTTTTATTGATATACCTTCCATTACCCAATTTTCTTGGGGTCCCCCAAAAACAAATCCTCACGTCCCAATTTTTGGGGCGCGACCCACTTTTAAAAACCCGGTCTACATAACACATGCAACGCTTTTTCATGTGCGAGTGATAACCCAACCTAATAACCCCGGGATAATTCGCGATGTATTACCACACCACCGCGGGAAGCGCACGTCTCCAGGGATGCACGGGGTCGCGTCCAACACTAACGAGATGAACCAACTGTTAATTTAAATTGGGGATTACTCTTCGTTGCGTCAATCGCTCACAATAAAACCCCCGTAATGCGCTATGCAAGCTGAGAGCACATCTTCTTAATTGTATGTTTTAATGTCTGCTGGATCTTTTATGCACATTGACACACATTCGGCACGGCAACTGGGAGGGTATTAACAATCAATCGGATAACATTTACGTTTGGTTAGGACGTATCATACATGTTAAGTGTTTAATGTTATTTTGTAATTTAAAACTTAATCATAAATGTGAAATATTGCATTCATGAACAATATTTTATTATAAATTGCGGAACAAAGGTTTTGTAAAAATAAATTAACGTTTGCACGTTTCGAAAAATTGTGTGGTTGTCGCGCTCCTGTAAGGTTGAATTAATATAATGTTTTATATTTGATCGCACACTACTCAAATTAAATCGTCTCAATTAATTATTGCCATATTACATTTTTTTAATAGCACCAGATCTTATCAGATTTAATTTATTTTCACCAACTTGAATTTCAGAGCGTTTTCCAAATATCATGACTATTTTTTTCATTGTATTTTTCATAATATTTTTTAAATTATATCAAATTTTGACATCAAATCTGTAACAAAAAGCTTTGCATACAGATAATTGTATACCATGCTTCCAATGAACTAAGCCGTACATTAATTCTATAATATGTATATATATTATATATATATATATATTATATATATATATTATATATATATATTATAATATGTATATATTATGATATATATATATATATATATATATATATATACACAACTCAAGACATAAATTAAAAGTGACTACACCGGGGATCGAACCCGGGACCTTGGCTTGGCATCCGCTTACTAACTGAGCTATGCGGCCACCAATTTAAAACTGTCATATTCTTGGTCTGTTTTGTACATTGTTAATAACGTGTGTAGAGCAGATTGCACTGCCTAGTAGACTACAAACAAAATTAACTGGATAATACAAACCATCTCTGTAACCCTAGAGTTGGGATATACTAGTAAAATGCTTAAGTTCCGCCGCGTTGTTGGATAAGCGTAATTGGTGCATTGAGCTGCCATGTGTTATGCGGATTTTCTGTTGATCTGTGAAAAAATCATTACTAAGTTGAAGATTTTTTTAAATTAAATTAAATTAAATAAAAAATTAACTTAAATTTATAATTTCGTTAATTAATCGTAATTTTAAAAAAGGAAAAAATCGTAATATTGAAATTTTCATAAGAAATAATTATTCGATTGCTCACAAATTTTACACGAATATATTAATTCATAAAATTAAGGTTCCGTGAAAAAATCATTACAATAGGATAAAGCATGTAGGTGTTATTAGTCAAAAAATTGTTAAAAAAAAAAGAAAAAACGTAAAATTTCGATTTTTACGAGAAATAGTTGTGCGATTGCACTCAAATTTCACACGAATACCAAAATTCATAAAATTAAGGTTCTGTGAAAAAATTATTAAAATCGGATAAAGCATTGATATAAGCTGAAGAAATTTAAAAAAAAATCGAAAAAAATCGTAAAATTGCGATTTTAATGAGAAATAATTTTACGATTGCGCTAAAAAAACGTGGCAGTTCTAAGTTCCTGCAGAGATTTCGAAGGCCTCCATAAAATTTCATCGTAATTGGAGTATCGGTATAGCCGAAATCGTGTTAACAAACTCACAATAATACAAACAGAAAAGAAAGAAAGAAAACATTCCGGATTATTAATTATTATTATTATTATTATTATTATTATTATTATTATTATTATTATTATTATTATTATTATTATTATTATTATTATTATTATTATTATTATTATTATTATTATTATTATTATTATTATATTATTATTTATTATTATTTATTTAACGTCTATCCTATTCAGTTAGTGTAGTGAAATGGAATCTTCGCTTCGCTCGCTACGCTCATCCAATTATGTTTAATAGTCGCCTACTATAAAGCCAAGGTTAAACATGTATATATACATTAGGCTTAGGTTCTAGGGTAAAACCGCGTCACGGGATAAATTACACAAAACATGGGAAAAGAGTGGTTATGATCAAGACTGGCACGACTATACCACATACCGGAACAAAATAAAGACTGAAATACGCAATGCCCACAATAAATACATTTGGAATTTATCCACATCTTATTCTTAACAATTATGGAAATATACACATTCTAAAAATGGATCTTCAGCTCCTCTCCATTTTAAAGTCCATGGCGTGCTTGAATCGAACCCCTTAAAAGTTATCTGAAGCATTTAATAATAATTTCAAATTAAATTTTACTCCTGCTTCTGATGGTGCAACTGAATCACCAGATATATACCAAAATACTGTGCCGCTAGAAACACCACGAATCATACACAGTACAGTGAGAAGGCACTTAAAATGCCTTAGAGTTGATTCAGCTACAGGCCCAGATGGTATTCCTCCAATGATACTTAGAATGTGTGCGGCATCTGTGTCACCATCTTTATGCAATATATTTAACCTATCTCTTTACTTGGGGAAAGTCCCTTCAGACTGGCGTGTAGCAAATGTAATACCGATTTTTAAAACTGGCAAGAAAGAAGACATTATAAACTACAGGCCGATATCATTTACATCAGTTGTTTGTAAAACTTTGGAACGTATCATTTCTCGAGAAGTTTTAAAACACATCACAAGTGCTAAAATCCTTAATGAAAACCAGCATGGATTTGTTCCAGGTCGGTCTTGCTCAACTCTTCTTACCAAGGTTATTGATAACTGGCAGTATGCTCTTGAAGATCCAAAGTGCAAGCAAGTAGATGCAGTGATGCTAGATTGGTCAAAAGCATTTGACCAGATTCCGCATAATATTCTACTCAAAAAATTGTATTACTATGGCATACGTGGTTCATTACATTCTTGGTTGGAACATTTCCTTAAATGTAGAACACAAAAAGTAACCTTCCAAGGAGCGGAATCATCCTCAGTAACTGTGACTTCCGGAGTACCTCAAGGTTCTGTGTTGGGCCCGTTGCTTTTTGACATATTTATGATGGATTTACCCCAAAGCGTTTCCTCAGAAATAAGCCAATTTGCTGATGACTGCACGATCTATAGGAAAATATTTACGAAAGATGACACTGATGCACTCCAGACCGATTTGGACAATATAAACACTTTGTCTGTTGAAAATGGAATGAAGCTGAACCCTTTAAAGAGTGTATTCATCAGATTCTCTAGATCTAAGAACCCATTGCGTTGCAGTTACCAAATAAACGGTTTGCCAATACTGGAAAAGAATGGTGTCAAGTTATTGGGTATCACAATAACTAGTGATCTAAAATGGAATACGCATACTGAAATAGTAAGAGCTAAAGCCTCCAGACAACTCTATTTTATAGCAAGAAACCTTCATCATGCTCACGTCAGTATTAAACGGGCTGTTTACTTAGCATTAGTGAGACCTCATCTCCTTTACGCCTGTCCAGCATGGGATCCCACATCAGATTATAACAAAACAAAATTGGAGCGTGTACAAAGTCGAGCAACGCGCATTATAGCTGCAAGGACAAAATTTCAAAGTGACAGTGCTACTGCAAGACGTACATCTTTAGACATTCCATTGCTAGAAAGTTACAGGAAAAAAGTAGAACTGCAATTTCTATGGGGAATGTTACACGGTACTATTGATCTGGACCCATACGCAAGATTGCAAGTCTGTAGTCGAGGTGCAGAACTTGGTAGAGGATTAATTCTCAAGCCTCCATTTGCAAGAACAACAGCTTACCAAAATGGCTTCTACTACAGGACTTGTAATGAATGGAATGCTCTTCCTTTGGAGTTAAGGGAGATTCGCTCATTAGACTCTTTTAAATCTGCCCTAAGCACACATGTTTTTGCATTACAAAGTTAATTCTGCAGTTTCTTTTTACTGATTCATGTTATAGTAATTCATTAAAAGTTTATATTTATTTAACTTATTTTCTATATTTATAGGTTTACTAATGATTGTAATAATGTTGTTATCTTTTATTATATTTTGTTATAAGGGTTGGCAGTCACCAAGTGTGTTTGGAGCTCTGCTCTTTTCTGCCATCCTCGTGATACATTAAACAATAATGTGTTACGGAACAAATATAAATAATAAAATAATAAATGATAAGCAGTGCAGAGGACTGGGCGTCCACCGACGTGATAAGCCTAGCAGTTGAGGAATATCCTCAGTTTCTGTCTAAACGATGCAGATGCAAAATCCAACAATTCACAAGAAACCTCAGTAGATCTTATGACAAGAAGTCTTAGTAAAAAGGTTTAAGAGGGTACGCTGAGCTTGCCCAACTCAAATGCGCGCAAAACAGGTGTTGATGATTTCTGCTGAATGGTTGGTTATATCATTACCAAATTTTGAATGGAGTTAATAAAGTACTTTTATATTTTTTATCCGTAATTGTTGCACAAAATAAGCCTTAAAGATCCATTGCGAGACATAAGTTTAAAACGTGAAAAAATGGGAAATTCCAAAACATGGAATTACAATTCTGGAAATTCCCACCAAACCGTTTATCTTACGATAAAACCAAATTAACCTGCGCGTTCACATTGATTTAAACGTTGGGTTCCATTATGCAATTTTGAGTTAAAAAAATCTGTACACTTGGAATAAATTCCCGAAGTTGACCAAAATAGAGTAAGTTACGTGATTTCACTAATTTTAAATTCAAAATCAATGAAATAATAATTTTAGGAATACACGTATTGGATTTCATAGATTTATTATTTGTTAAGATCAGTGTGAAATTTGATAATGGTGTTATAAACCGTTTACCAAAAAAAAATCCAGAAAGCTGCGCGCTTAAACTCGCCTCCGTTCTAGCCTCAGCATACCTCTTAACTACAATAGAAGAGAGACGAGATCATGTTTTAGATTTGACCTCGCCGCCCGCACACTCGTGCCAGCCACTGTTACTTCTGCCTTCGTGAAGTCACAGTCACCCTGAAGATGTCTGACGTAGATCAGACGAAACGTCGGTGGACACCTTCTCTGATTTCGACGCGGTTTTACCCAAGAACCTAGTATTGTACATGCAACGGGCCGCGAAAACAAAAAACAATCCATATACATAAAAAATATTAAAACTATTTTTCTCAGAAATCAAGTATGGGCTGAATGTGAAAAGTAGACAATACATTTTCTGAACTTTTATCATAAACAATTTAAATGTTGTATGAATTACATCCTTACATATCTGAGTGTATGTCCACATGAAGAGTTCTAATAACACCTACGTTTATCATATAATCATGAAAAAATTGTAATTATTTAAACTGATATCCTTTTTGGATGAGCGTAGCGAGCGAAGCGAAGATTCCATTTCACTACACTGGAGAAAAAAATCCGGAATGTTTTTTTTTCTTTCTTTCTTTTGTATTTTTGTCTGTTTGTCCACACGATTCCGGCTAAACCGATACTCCAATTGAGATGAAATTTTCTGGAGACCTTCGAAATCTCTGAACTTAGAACTGCCACGTTTTTGAGCGCAATCGAAAAAAAAATTTCTCATGAAAATCGCAATTTTACGATTTTTTTCGATTTAAAAAAAAATCGACTTATAACACCTACATGCTTTATCCGATTGTGATGATTTTTTCACAGAACCCTTATTTCTTGAATTTATAGATAAGTGTTAAATTTGAGCGCAATCGAGAAATTATTTCTTTTAAAATCGCAATTTTACGATTTTTTTCTTTTTTTTACAATAACAATTAATTTAAAAAAATTAAAGTTAATTTTTTATTTAATTTAATTTAATTTAAAAAATTCAACTTAGAAATGATTTTTCCACAGAAGAACAGAAAATCCACATAGCACATGGCAGCTCAATGCACCAATTACGCTCATCCAACAACGCGGCGGGACTTAAGCGTTTTCCTAGTAGTAATACACATACTGTCACGTAGGTAGGCTAGCAATGCACACGTTTATTTTAAGCAATGTAAAAATAGAAGGACACAGCTGCAATAATTAGCTATAAGGAGAAACCCTCGTACATATAAACATTGGTCTGCCTTGTTTTGGTTTGTAGATGTTTACTGTTACATTTTGCCATTCTATCTCCAATGCAAGCACAAATATATTTTCCCTCCTGAATAAACCCTCTTCCAATTTTGAATTCCAGTAGGGGATATTGGCTGGTCTATTGACCAAGATAGCCGATTATCGGCATTGCCATGTGCGTCTCTTGGGAAGGTAATAACAACTATCGATGGCTTGATCTTCTTTGTCGGCTTGGACACGAGTTACAATGGTACGCGACACATGGGACTTGGGATTCAGAATGTAGGTTAGTTTTTCTATTGCAATTTTTCGTCGACTTAAACGTGCGCTTGGCGATTTGTTGCAGTTAATAAAACGGAACTCAGTTTGTGTTTGTGAGAAAATGTTAAAGGAAATAGCCAACACGAGTTAAATGAAATAGTAGGGAAGTAAGTAGTAAGAAGTAAGAAGTAAGGAAGGAAGCTCGGATGACTGACACCACAGGTGTTTGAAATTTTGAACATATGTCACGAAAGTGGAAATATAAGGCTTTACAGTAACAAATTTCTAAAATTTGTTTTAAAATAATTTATAAAAACTAATTATTAGTTTTCTCGAATTTTGATTTGGATAAAAACTCCAAAATTGACTATATACGTAATTTTTTTCTGTCTGAATCAGTCAAAATTTGGAAATCTATTACTTTAGGACTGTCCATATATGCTTTACTGAGAGCTTTGCAAAGTTTCATATACATCAGAGGCCTCTTTGCCGAGTGAATAGCTATTTGCTTACTGACAAATAATGTGTCCTATTCCCTCTTAAAGGGGCTATTACCCCAAAAAATATTTTTTACCACATAATCTATAGCATAATACTACACTAAAATGACAGTTTAAAAAATATCTTGTAACTGTGATTTTACACGAATTTTTAATTTTTTTTATCATGACATTTGGCGTTTGGCGTTTCGGGAAATTTCTTAAATCGGCTTTAACTTTTTTTGTTCCACATAGATACTAGAGCATCACACCAATTTAAAAAGGCCCTTTATAACATCGTGCCTTGAAAATGTGTCCAAATAAACACTTAAACAAGCAAAAATATGCATTCCAAAATCACACCCCTTCTTGGTAATCAGCATAATTTTGACCGAACCACTTGCCAAAATTTCAAAACAAAATATAGAGGATTTACACAAAATGTTGTCGAGTACGTTAATAGTGGCCAGTATTTTTTCAGATGAAAATCTTCCAAGGTCACGGGTCAAAAAGATCGTCCCCATAATATTTATTATGGGAGATTTTTGCCGATGGATTTTTTTGGAGGGGTCATGGTGGACTCAATAATTTGTCTGTTAATTTCTTAATTATTCATAACTAGTTAGCCTGAAAAAATTTTTTTTTTAGTTAAGCGGGTTAATACCCCTTTAAGATCGACCTGCGCTTGCAAATAACCGCAGCTATATGAGAAAATTGTTTAAGGTTTATAACGTTGTATCAGTAATAAATGTAAGCATGTTTGCGAAAGGATTTGTAATTAATGCTTTACTTGCGGTGTGTCTAGGCACTATTAAAGAAGCTGACACACGCTTCATGTCCCAGTTTCCAACACGCGTTTTTAAGCAAATTCCTGTTCGCTGGGCCGACTGACACCACATGTATGGAATTTTGGGTAATTGTCAAAGAAGTTG
Organism: Sweltsa coloradensis; assembly: GCA_024449915.1. Taxonomy (NCBI): domain Eukaryota; kingdom Metazoa; phylum Arthropoda; class Insecta; order Plecoptera; family Chloroperlidae; genus Sweltsa; species Sweltsa coloradensis. Next base: position 3,260 of record JAMZAV010013372.1, on the reverse strand, counting down.
AAATATCTGACTTTGAAGTAAAACTTCCAAAACATATTTTTATTTTTTTAAATTTTTTTTTTACAAAAATTAATTTGATTTTCAAGATTTTGGATTTTGTCGAACAGTCCAAAATTGACCATATTTGTGAATTGATTCTGTCTGATTAAAATAAAATATTACACATCTATTACTGAAGGGCTGTACGTGCACGCTTTATTGACAACATGTAAAAGTTCCATATACATCGGGTACTTCTTGGCTCAGCTAATAGCTATGTGCCAACTGCCAAATGAGTCCTATTCCCTCTTAATATGATTACGATTATATGTGATTATATGTAAAATTCACTTTAAGTATCAATCGTAATGGGTCCGAAGACTCGCCCTTGAGTGCCCATGACTCGTCTTACTGCGTTTGTTAGCGATCAGTGCCTGCCGCCTAGTGGTGGTGGAGGCGCCGGGTCCGTTACTTGCATCGCTTCCAATACACGGGTATGTGTTAATAAAAACAGGTTTAACATTTTATTTGTGTCTTCTTTTACAATTTTATGTTCTTCCTTCAACCGTTTCGATATAGTATTATAATTTAATTGTTTCGTTTAAATTTTTACTAAAAATATTAAATTCCAATTAAGTGAAAATGTGAACTCGCTTTCGACATTTTGACAGCATATCCTTCATTCGAGTATGTTTGTCTGGTACTGAAGCAAACGACTCCGCGGCTGGGAAGACGCGAGCGATGACAAAGGGTCTCGTCTTACAAAAATACCTCGAATGTTTAACGCATGAGCATCATTTTCAGCATTCAGACGATGTCCCAAAGAAAAGCTCTGATGCTCTGCGCCCCAATTCTTCGTCGCTCTTTTTAACCAAACAAAACCCGTACACAAGTTTTCACCCTCCCCCCCCCCCCCCCCCTCGGGCGGCCCCACCATCAAGTTTGTTCAAGTTCTTCAGACAAGAAACATCCCCATTGAGAGCGATGGGTGTGGGAGGGGAAGGGCGGGAATCCGAAGCTGGACTTGCTTTCTTTAACTCAAGTTTTGATGGACACCCGTGCGAGGGTTAGCTGTTGTTTCCAAGTTTATCTCATGGCCGTTAGGGGCGCGCTCGGCGCTGGATGAAGGAACAACCTGCGAGTTGGGTAACTTACAGTTTCATAGACGAGTTTTCTAGCCGTGGAAACAATAAAGAAATCATCAAGTGAATGTTTTCGTATTCTCGTCCTCACGCGAGACCGTTCCTTGGCCTACTTCTATCCTAGCCTCACTGTACCTCCTAGCGGACTTTCAGGGAACCTTTACCCACAGTGAGTGCGTAGAGCGGCGGGCGCGTGGCGCTTCGCTTACTAGATGATCGTTCACAGTTAGTTGCTCCTTCATAAAGCGACTGAATACATCATTTCACAGGTTGCACGTGCATGTATGAACCTAATGTGTATTATATATATGTACATAATAAGTCATACCTATTGATATTGCCTTATTGACATTTTGGTGGTCATAATATTATTCACAAATATGTTCATTACTTATATATAAATCAATCCAGAAATTAATAAAATCATCTCAGACAGGTATCGAACACGAGTCTCCCGATAGCTGGTCGGACGATTCTCCCCTAAGCCATTGAGACGGTTCACTTAACTTAACTGCTGTTTCTTTTGTGACTGTATGCATGTATAGCGTTAGTTTTATTTATTGTCCTTTTGTGTAAATAAGTTTTGTAACTGAGCAGGATAGACGTTTAATAAATACATACATTTACATCATAAAGTTGTGCATGCACCTACATAAAAATTGCATAGTTTAGATGTAGTTTATTTATTTATTATTTTCACAAAGAAGAATGTAATCTAATGGAAGTCTGTGTAGTGTGTCCTATTAAGGGGAATCAATCGCGTTTTTCTATTTTCTCAAATACGCAATTAAGTAAAAATAATGTGAATGGAATTGAACCCTGGCCCTACTCAAATACGCAATTAAGTAAAAATAATGTGAATGGAATTGGAAACAAATACAACTATTGTCATATATAAATAATAAATATGAGCACACCATTCAACGTAGATGGTTGTGTTTTTGTGAGAATTATTTTCAACTGTTTGTCTTGAAGGTGCAGTCTTAGAGAAAACATTGCATTTTTTGCAATTGTTTTTGCTACGAATTTTTTAGTTTGAGAGTATTTTGTACCGATTTGTACCGCCAAACGAAAAAATCGCAGGAATAAGACTATTACAAAAAACTATTTTCTCTCAGACACCTAGTAGAAAACTAGTGGAAATTAATGTCACAAAAACACAACCATATATACGTTAAATGGTGCCAGGTGGAACTGAAATATGAAATTATTGTGAAAAGCGATATTTACCGTGTCCCCAATCAGAAAAAAATTGGAAAATATAGTTTTGATGTACTTATAGAGCCAGGTTTCAAAGTCATTCCATGTATTTTTCCTTTGTTGCATATTTGAGAAAATTGATTCACGTTAAGAAGATTTTGGATTTATTTGTATACACATTAGTGTGCTTATGAATACAACAACTATGTAGGTACGTGTAATTTTAATTCAAACCAGTAAATTATTATTTTTTATTGTTAAATTGTTAAAATGCTAACGCAAAAAAAAACATCCAAATTACGTAAAATCAAGCTCTCATGTTGTCTACGAAATAAGCTCTCATTAATCATTTCATTAAAATAAAAATTCTATTTGCTCGGTGTGTTAGAAAGAATTAAGAATACATATTATAATTTACTCACGGTTCTAAATATAAAAACGTCGTTATTCTCCGTCCCGTGGCACCTGTGGCAGGAAGGTTGTACTCTTATCTATGCGCGCTGGTGGCAAAAGCGCCCCTTGATAAATGTGCGACGCTATCTGGACTAGCGCTAGACTTTATTATACGTGTATTAACTCAGTTCTCTTTTTACGAGTCAAGGTGTCTACCATTTATCACTGTGAGTAACTGATCGCTATTTAGTGGGAGTTGTGCTGCAATGTTTTGATCCTTTGCATTCAGGTTGCTCTAAAAATTATAAATTGTATTTAATTCAAAACAATGTTAAATTCAATCGCAGCAAACAATATATATATATATATATGTATATCTTTACCTAAATTTGAATAAGACTAGAAGAAAATAAAACTCTGAATCATCAATGTCTGAATGTACTATCGTTAAATCACCATAACCTTTAACCCAGGACAATAATTGCTCCCGAGATATAACAGCAGTGAAGTTTACATTTTGCAGTCAACTTTTACTTGTACAAATTA
>JAMZAV010013371.1:0-17231 GCA_024449915.1 Sweltsa coloradensis | reverse complement strand
TTAACGGGTTGAAATGTATTTTAGCGATTATTGGTAACCACCGGGTTTCACTGAGCTGGGGAAAGTCGTAACAATCCTGCTTCAGTCAAGAAAACCATGGATTTGGATGTCACAACTTGGGGTGTGACCGATTTTTGGATTGGATATTGCTTAACGTCTCATATTTATGCAACTTAGCTAATCGAGACGAAGGGAGGGACGTAAGGGATGACGCGGGGGGACAAGGGGTGGACAGGCCTGTGCTGGTCAGAACCAGCCACAAGCATATGGGGAGGGCAGGGGTTCCCCCACGTCGTTGTCGTCTCCGTCTGTGTCATCATCCGTCCGTGTTGTCTTTGTCGTCGCCGTCGGGGAGGTAGTCAAAGGGAAGGGGTTCCCCGACGAAGACCCAGAGCTCGCCATTAGTTTCAGGGAGTGAGACTCCCCTATTCACGGGCCAAACCGCGAGAATCACCGATGTTGTTCAATGCAATCTGTAGATGTCGTTCGGCAACGGAAATGTTGACCGACCTATAAAAAATCCCCAAGTCGTCGACGAATAAGTAGGACATGATGGACTTCGGTATGCACGAGGTGACACTGTTAATTGCGATTGCAAACAGGGGATCCAAAAGGACAGATCCTTGAGGAACTCCCGTTTGCAATTCATATGGGTCTGATAAAATGTTAACAAAAATGTAACATTCAACACTTTACCAAACATTGACATTTCACATGAATCTGTACTCCCGTATTGTCACCTCTCGAACGCAAAAGGCGGCCAAAAGATCAATCAGATCATGGAAGCTCAAATTTCACATTTTCGATGGTTTATTGTTTGACTTTCTCAATTTCATTAATCGGTAAACACTGCCATAGGTGTAATTGATTTACCCCGCAGAGGTGGATTTTTTTACTTTCTGGGTTGATTTCAATAGGGCCTAATATTGTTTGACTTAAGTTAATCATTACGAGAGTAATAATATTCTTTCCGAAACTAGTTCCGAGTGGGGAGTATAGCTACCACCCTCCGCCCTCGTGTCGTTTTATCTGTCCAGCAGTGGCGTAGGAACCGGGGGTGGGGATGGGGGTAACATATTTAACTTAACGTGCATTTTAAAAAGTTTTTAGATCCGAGTGCAGGAAGTTTAGTTTTAGTTTCAAAAATGTCTTTATTATTGTGCAAAACTTTCTTTTATACACATGGTGGTTTAGTGAGGCAATCAATAATTGACATTTGTTTACGTCCAAAATCAACTTAGTGTATATCATTCATAAACAAAACTGAAATCCCTTAACTTGCCATTTTTCAGTTAAAACATGCCGAAATAACTGTAGTATGGAGTAATTTATTTTTTCAAATATCGTTTACCTTTAAATAATATTTGGATGACACCACTGGGGGAGGCCAAATGTAATCTCGCTTACGTTGGCCCTGAGCACAGATATGTAACTATTCACACGTGAGTCACAGTTTGAGTTATAAAACACGAAATAGTAGTTTTGAATGTAAATATGTAATTATTACAAGTTACAACTTGCAACTACTCAGGCTGACACAAAGTTAAACATTGCCACTAAAAACTCGCTCAAAATGTCAAATTAAAACACTAGTGCTAATAACTAAAATGACTTAACATAAACGATGATCAGCGCTAGTAAAAATATAAATATAAAAACGTATGTATGAAACTACAATTCTCATTTACAAAACTAAACGGCAAACTAAAGAGTTCGGACGTCTGACGTACACACTGAATAGCTCGCTCCGTAGCAGGTAGCAAGAGCGAGGACCGTGCCCAGCACTGACGTCAAAACTATTTCGCGCGGGTTGAAAAGAAAGCCCCGTACGACCCACACCACCCTCAATAGGCATTTTTTGCAAATACATTCTTTTCTTAAATCGTCTTAGGAGTTATTTAAAAGATTCTTGTTGGAAACTCGGACAATGCCTTTAAGTCAGAGGGTCCAGCGGAAGGGTGAAAGTGCACTACGCTATGTTTACGACGACTCAGAGCTCGCCATTAGTTTCAGGGAGAAAACTCCCCTAATCACGGGCCAAACCACGAGAAGGTTGCGAGTTGGAATTTGTATTATTTTTTTTTATTTTTTATTTTTTTATTATTTTTTTTTTTTCTTTGTATGGGCAGTGTTGGGGAGTACCTAGATACATGTATCTAGATACTGTATCTAGGTACATTGTGTGTACCGGTACTTTTACCTATACCTAGATACAAATAAAAAATTGTACCTGTACCTGTATCTAGATACTATTTTTTGTGTATCTTTAGGAAGTTCAGATACAAAGATACTTTCTGTGAAATTAATTAAATGAACACACTTTTTTACCAGTAGAGGAAAACCAGCCAACCAGTGTGGCAGTGGTGCCTTATACCCTTAACTGTCAATACTACAACAAGTCTTTGTATTCATATACAGAACTGCAATCGCACATTAAAATCCACTGTAATGGAACGGCAACAGAGTTCCCTCATGAACACTGCAACAAAAAGTATACATTACTTAATTCGTTTTCAAATCACCTTTCAAAACAGCACCCAAAACGCCTTTTAGTTCCACGGAATGGGAGCCCTAAAATACAAACTGACATTGCAATAACCATGGAAGAGAGTGCTAGCATACAAGACCAGTCAGAAATTGTAGATCAAGGTACCAATACCGACCCACAGATACAAACGACATCTCAAGACAAATTGTTAGTACGCGACCTTGCTCTGTTTTATTTGATTAAAATAATACATAACAAAACAAAAGCCACAATGAAAACAACACTGGCGATACTTGTGATTTTTTATTCATCTGGACGAAAGCCTAGTAGAAAACATGCTACGAGAGGTATTTCACGAAAACCTGAGATTTGGGCCATGAACTTCGAGTTGTGAAAAACGCGACCCCTTACGTAGTAAAGTCATGCGGAAAAAATATTTCGAGAACAATTTACGATATGTCCGCCCCCTCGAGTTGCGCCTTGGAAAAACAGCTACAATCGAGAACGAAACTGTCTCTATGTACCAATTATAGAGTCCTTTGAAGCGTAGTTGGCTGATAGCACAGTGAACAGACAATCAGTGTAAAATGCAACAAATGTGCTCACTTCTAACAATGGTGAGGATGGAAAAGTCATATTTACCGACATACAAGATGGAGAGAAAATGAAGTACCATCCGTTGCTGTCGGTGGACAAATGGGCTCTCAAATACTCCTGTTCCAAGACGAGTTTTTGGTTGTCAATCCTTCGGAGCAAGCAAGCGAGATCTTAAAATGCTTGGTGTGTATTACACACTCAACTCAACTTGTTCTTCAGGGCTAATTTGCAACTTAAAGTTGTAAGAGTTCCACTATTTAAATTCAACAATACAAATACAATTTATTACAAATAAAAAGACTTGCAGTTTGCCACGGCTGTCAGTCGGTAGAGTCAAGAGATGAAATTTAAATTGAAGAAAACTGAAATAAAAAAAGCGTGGCAGTTGTCATTGTCGTCGCCGTCGGGAGGTAGTAAAAGGGAAGGGGTTCCCCGACGAAGACCCAGAGCTCGCCATTAGTTTCAGGGAGTGAGACTCCCCTATTCACGGGCCAAACCGCGAGAATCACCGATGTTGTTCAATGCAATCTGTAGATGTCGTTCGGCAACGGAAATGTTGACCGACCTATAAAAAATCCCCAAGTCGTCGACGAATAAGTAGGACATGATGGACTTCGGTATGCACGAGGTGACACTGTTAATTGCGATTGCAAACAGGGGAACCAAAAGGACAGATCCTTGAGGAACTCCCGTTTGCAATTCATATGGGTCTGATAAAATGTTAACAAAAATGTAACATTCAACACTTTACCAAACATTGACATTTCACATGAATCTGTACTCCCGTATTGTCACCTCTCGAACGCAAAAGGCGGCCAAAAGATCAATCAGATCATGGAAGCTCAAATTTTCACATTTTCGAGGGTTTTATTGTTTGACTTTCTCAATTTCATTAATCGGTAAACACTGCCATAGGTGTAATTGATTTACCCTGCAGAGGTGGATTTTTTACTTTCTGGGTTGATTTCAATAGGGCCTAATATTGTTTGACTTAAGTTAATCATTACGAGAGTAATAATATTCTTTCCGAAACTAGTTCCGAGTGGGGAGTATAGCTACCACCCTCCGCCCTCGTGTCGTTTTATCTGTCCAGCAGTGGCGTAGGAACTGGGGTGGGGATGGGGTAACATATTTAACTTAACGTGCATTTTAAAAGTTTTTAGATCCGAGTGCAGGAAGTTTTAGTTTTAGTTTCAAAATTTCTTTATTATTGTGCAAAACTTTCTTTTATACACATGGTGGTTTAGTGAGGCAATCAATAATTGACATTTTTTTACGTCCAAAATCAACTTAGTGTATATCATTCATAAACAAAACTGGAATCCCTTAACTTGCCATTTTTCAGTTAAAACATCCCGGGAAAATAACTGTAGTATGGAGTAATTTATTTTTTCAAATATCGTTTACCTTTAATAATATTTGGATGACCACCACTGGGGGAGGCCAAATGTAATCTCGTTTACGTTGGCCCTGAGCACAGATATGTAACTATTCACACGTGAGTCACAGTTTGAGTTATAAAACACGAAAAATAGTAGTTTTGAATGTAAATATGTAATTATTACAAGTTACAACTTGCAACCACTCAGGCTGACACAAAGTTAAACATTACCACTAAAATCTCGCTCAAAAAATGTCAAATTAAAACCACTAGTGCTAATAACTAAAATGACTTAAAAAAAAAACGATGATCAGCGCTAGTAAAATATAAATATAAAACGTATGTATGAAACTACAATTCATTTACAAAACTAAACGGCAAACAAAAGAGTTCGGACGTCCGACGTACACACTGAATAGCTCGCTCCGTGGGCAGGTAGCAAGAGCGGGGACCGTGCCCAGCACTGACGTCAAAACTTTTTCGCGCGGGTGAAAAGAAAGCCCCGTACGACCCACACCCCCCTCAATAGGCTTTTTTTGCAAATACATTCTTTTCTTAAATCGTTTAGGAGTTTTTTTAAAGATTCTTGTTGGAAACTCGGACAATGCCTTTAAGTCAGAGGGTCCAGCGGAAGGGTGAAAGTGCACTACGCTATGTTTTCGACGACTCAGAGCTCGCCATTAGTTTCAGGGAGAAAACTCCCCCAATCACGGGCCAAACCACGAGAAGGTTGCGAGTTGGAATTTGTATTATTTTTTTATTTTTTATTTTTTTTTTTTTTTTTTTTATTTTTTCTTTGTATGGGCAGTGTTGGGGAGTACCTAGATTTCATGTATCTAGATACTGTATCTAGGTTACATTGTGTGTACTGGGACTTTTACCTATACCTAGATACAAAAAAAAAATTTTCCTGTACCTGTATCTAATACTATTTTTTGTGTATCTTCCCGGAAGTTCAGATACAAAGATACTTTCTGTGAAAATTAATTTAAGCGAGCGAAGCGAGCGTTTCCATTTGACTCCGCCGGAAAAAATTTGTCACTGGTTTTGTTTGTTTTTTTGTTTGTTTGTTTGTTTTTTGTTTTTTGTTTTTTTGTTTGTTTGTTTCGCGATAAACCCTCGAACGGAGGCTCGGATCGAGTTGGGAAAATTTTGACCATCCGCAAGCTTTGTTCTCGATTGAATGCCATTAGTTTTGTGGCAAAAAACGTTCAAAAAGTTAAAGTTACATTAAAGTTAATCGAAAATTTTTTTTTCAAAACAACTGGGGGGACAAAATCTGAGATAGCCAAAAACATTTAGAATGTCCGTCCGGTCAAGAATATGTAAATTTTATTTTGATCCGATAAATAGTGTAGATGGAAATTACATTATAACAAAAGTAACGTTTTCCATGGCAACGAAAAGCCGCGCGAAGTTTTATCTAATACACTGCCACCTAGAAGTAATCAAAATAATTTCGAGAAAGCAGTCTATTATTTGTCACCAACGAGTTTAAATAGTTTTTTCCCCAAGGAGTCAAAGGTCCTCTAGATGGCGGTGGATTTTATCCACAAAGTAAAGGTTTTCACACACGGGTTTACCCAAATACCTTGGCAATAATAAATAATATTGGAAACGCAAACGCCATCAATTTTATGTGCAATGTGGGTATAGCTATAGCACGTGCTCGCTTATCAACGCGTCCAACTGAGCGTTTCCTAGTTAAATTAACACACCTTTTTACCAGTAAAGAAAAACTAGCCAACCAGCGTGGTAGTGGTGTCCATTACCCTAACTGTCAATAATGCAACAACCAACAAGTCTTTGTATTCATATACAGAACTGCAATCGCACATTAAAATCCACTGTAATGGAACGGCAACAGAGTTCCCTCATGAACACTGCAACAAAAAGTATACATTACTTAATTCGTTTTCAAATCACCTTTCAAAACAGCACCCGAAACGCCTTTTAGTTCCACGGAATGGGAGCCGCCCTAAAATACAAACTGACATTGCAATAACCATGGAAGAGAGTGCTAGCACACAAGACCAGTCAGAAATTGTAGACCAAGGTACCAATACCGACCGACAGATACAAACGACATCTCAAGACAAATCGTTAGTACGTAACCTTGCCCTGTTTTATTTGATTAAAATAATACATAACAAAACAAAAGCCACAATGAAAACAACACTGGCGATACTTGTGATTTTTTATTCATCAGGACGAAAGCCTAGTAGAAAACATGCTACGAGAGGTATTTCACGAAAACCTGAGATTTGGGCCATGAACTTCGAGTTGTGAAAAACGCGACCCCTTACGTAGTAAAGTCATGCGGAAAAAATATTTCGAGAACAATTTACGATATGTCGCCCCCTCGAGTTGCGCCTTGGAAAAACAGCTACAATCGAGAACGAAACTGTCTCTATGTACCAATTATAGAGTCCTTTGAAGCGTAGTTGGCTGATAGCACAGTGAACAGACAATCAGTGTAAAATGCAACAAATGTGCTCAATTCTAACAATGGTGAGGATGGAAAAGTCATATTTACCGACATACAAGATGGAGAGAAAATGAAGTACCATCCGTTGCTGTCGGTGGACAAATGGGCTCTCCAAATACTCCTGTTCCAAGACGAGTTTGGTTGTCAATCCTTCGGAGCAAGCAAGCGAGATCTTAAGATGCTTGGTGTGTATTACACACTCAACTCAACTTGTTCTTCAGGGCTAATATGCAACTTTAAAGTTGTAAGAGTTCCACTATTTAAATTCAACAATACAAATACAATTTATTACAAATAAAAAGACTTGCAGTTTGCCACGGCTGTCAGTCGGTAGAGTCAAGAGATGAAATTTAAATTGAAGAAAACTGAAATAAAAAAAGCGTGGCAGTTGTCATTGTCGTCGCCGTCGGGTAGTCAAAGGGAAGGGGAAAGTTCCTCGACGACGACCCAGAGCTCGCCATTAGTTTCAAGGAGAAAAACTCTTCTAATCACGGGCCAAACCACGAGTAGGTTGCGAGTTGGAATGTGATGGCCCAATGTGGCAAGGAAAACCTGCCAAGGTTAATCAAAAAATTCATTCGGCGCACTGTCACTTTTTGAGGTACATGCTACGGCAGTTGAGTAAAAAATTTGGTTACAAAAACTTTGAATGTTTTTATCTCAAGCGTGAAACACATCCAGGGCTATTCAAAAGCCCAGATCGACAGCTTTTCATGGACAAAGGCTCTTGATAGAGGAGGATTAGTTTATTGCTCGTATGCGTTCTAAGAGTTCTTTGAAACATTTTTACCAATTGAGGATGAATTCTTATTGAGAAATAAGAAACGAAACACAAGTGATCTCCTCAAAAACCTTTGTACCGACTATACTCTTTTCGAGCAATGGAGAAAAATTTGGAAAGGGGACGCAGCATTGTGTGAGAAAGTGTTCAATGAAGCTGTTCAATGAAGCTGTTCGTCTGCATATTAATGGACGGCCGAGAGCTTTTGTTCGATACGTGGAAGACTTGAACAAAACAAAGACACGTGTTGCGCGAACAGTTGCCAAGATCAAGAGCAAGAACAAGACTCAACATGCTGGCAACATGAAACCACTGCGGACACAGCTGGCCAATGTCTGTTTTCGGGAACATAACCAATGACTAACGAGTCCTTAACTATTATTATTATTATTGGATATTGCTTAACGTCTCATATTTATGGTGAACCCCTTTCACTCCATCTGTGTCATCATCCGTCCGTGTTGTCTTTGTCGTCGCTGTCGGGGAGGTGGCGACGAGACCAACACTTACATAACAAACACTTCCCTGACAAGCAGGAGTGAATAAACAGCAAACGAACCTTCCAGCCTGGACGGAACAGACAATCTCCTGAAGTTCACAAATATTAAAGAGAACGATGCGAGAACATAACAGCAAAGACCTGGTTAAACAACACATTCAGCAGCGACAGAAACTAACTCTCTGTACTGTGGAAGCTCAACACGAACAGACCGTAGAGAGGAGACAAAACACGTCCGCCAGCGACAAGAACAACAGACCGACTGCGAGTGCGAGGCGAGGCTGCGCTGTGTGTGAGTGAAGGTGGTAGTCAAAAGGTGCAGGTCAGTGAGGTCACACCAATGCTGTACAAGGCACGTTGTTCTTGTGGTTAGCGTATCTGCTTCCAATGCAGAAGCTCCAGGGTTCGATTCTCGCCAAAGTCAGAAGTTTTTTAACTTCTGATTTGGACTAGAATCCATCATTTCTTGCCTTAGGAGTTTGTAAACGGTGACTTTGGAGCCGTCCTAGCAACGAAGCACATGATAAGTTCAGAGTTGTTCTGAATCGGCCATGTTGATTCTGGCGTTGATCCGCGGGTGTTCGCACTGTCCATACCACTGATTGCTATATTTCCTATTAAAAATATCGATTTTTGGTTGGTTATCGCTCACTCGTCGATTGCGTCGGGACCTACAGGGTTGGCTTAGTCACTTTGATTTACTGTCCCCTACTGAAAATCAGTTATATAACTGAGTGGGCAGACTCTAAATACAATTTATTTATTTATTTTATTAAAGTGAATTGAAACTTCAAAATTGTGTTGATGACAATAGCACATGAACTCTGGGAGGTATAATTTATTGGTTATAGTTAGTTAGTTATTAGGGTTTAAGGGCACACAACACTAAGGTTATCAGTGCCCGTATTCTCTTATATAATGGCATGTTATTTTTAAATCCTATTGTACAGCTGTGTTGATTTCAGGTATTTAAAAACATTGGTTATGTTCTCAGATTCATCAGATAAAATTTCTTTTAAATTAGGTTTTAGATCCGACTATGAAAGGCCAATAATGAATTCGACAAGAACAACAGACCGAATGGGAGGTGAGTCTGCCACTGTGCACTGTAGCCAATGTAGATAGAGGTCAAAAGGTGCAGGTCGGCGAGGTCATACCGATGTGTCACGGTAGGAGCATTGACATTTTTCAAAACCATATTGATGACATTGGCACATAACGTCCCAAGATGTGTGGGGTTTAGCTAATCCTATTCAGTTATTTTAACCAGTTATATAAATTAATGTATATCTCTATACAACAAAAACCCCAGCACAGAAACCAGCCCAGTGTGTCAAACCTCTAATCTCGCACTGAACAGAAGCTAACACCGACCAAACATAAACTGAACAACCTGTGCGGACAGAATATACGGAGAACAACAATGAGATCACAAACACTTTACTGAGTAGCAACAAAACCTTCCAGTCTGGTACTGAGTAGCAACCAAACCTTCTAGTCTGAACAGACAGACAACCTCCTGAAGTGACAAACATTAAACAGAATGACGAATGAGAACGAGGACACAGCAAAGAAGACTTGAACAAGCAACACATACAGCAGCAACTGAAGCTAACTTCGTATACTGTGGAGGCCCAATGAGACCAGAGCAAAGAGCGCGGACAAAACACGTCCACCAGGGACAAGAACAACAGACCGACTGCGAGGCGATGCTCTCTGGCTGGCCGCTGTGTGCGTGCAGGTAGTAGTAAAAAGGTGTGAGGCGGCGAGGTCATATCGAAGCTGCCCGCAAGGTGCATTGACATTTTTCAAATCGTGTTGATGACAGTGGCGCATGTGCTTTTTTTAGGATTGGATTGGATATTGCTCAACGTCTCATATTTATGCAACTTGGCTAATCGAGACGCGGGGGGACAAGGGGGGGACAGGCCTGTGCTGGTCAGAACCAGCCACAAGCGAATGGGGAGAGCAGGGGTTCCCCCACGTCGTGGTCGTCTCCGTCCGTGTTATCATCCGTCCGTGTTGTCATTATTGTCGCCGTCGGGACGGAAGTCAAAGGGAAGGGATTGCTTGATTGGATATTGCTTTACGTCTCATATTTATGCAACTTGGCTAATCGAGACGAAGGGAGGGACGTAAGGGATGACGCGGGGGACATGGGGTGGACAGGCCTGTGCTGGTCAGAACCAGCCACAAGCACATGGGGAGGGAGGGCAGGGGTTCCCCCACGTCGTGGTCGTCTCCGTCTGTGTCATCATCCGTCCGTGTTGTCTTTGTCGTCGCCGTCGGGGAGGTAGTCAAAGGGAAGGCGGAAGTTCCTCGACGACGACCCAGAGTTCGCCATTAGTTTCAGGGAGAAGAACTCCCCTAATCACGGGCCAAACCTCGAGAAGGTTGTGAATTGGAATTAGATGTGTAATTAATTGGTTGTGAGTAAAATTTCAAGATTTGTAGTGAGGCTCATCGTGTAGTTAAGAGTGCTGTTTTAACCCGTGGGAATTTACGTAGAGAGAGAGAGAGCATGCTTCACCGGACTCGAAAGGCAGGACTAGCGATATTCCAATCATGATTTTTGAGCCAATAACAGCGCAGGCGAGCTATATGATTCACAGTCACCCGAGATACGTGTTACGCTGTGCACTCGCTGACTGACTGAGCGGGTCCCACTGCGCATAGACCCCGCACGAAGTTACATGAGTGAATTGTAGCTTGTTATTTCAAACACTATCACTTCGCGATTGTCTACGGTATTTTATTATACTGCACGTCTTTAATCTCTCATTCCCAATAGAATATGATTATTTTATTACACATATTATTAGGACACTATTATTCGTTATTCTGAAAATACGAGTAGGCAATTAATAAAACAACGAATAAAAACTTAAAAAAATGTAACCTGGTACTGCGTTTGTCTTGAGCGACTTATTGTTGAATTACGAATGAAGGAAACGTGGAGACACAAGTGGAATGGTGGCATCCATGTCAAGGTGAAGATAAGCAGTGTTAGGAACTATCAAATTCAATTCATTTTGCAATCATAAGATATGTTTTGTTTCCTGCTTCTTACATTGTGGTTAATAATTTTATTATTAGTAGTATTTTCTTTTTTTTTTTTTCAGAAAATGGGGGAAACAATTAACGTTCTGTTCAAAACGTTGCAAACATTATACAATTATCTAACTTCTCCCGAAATTGCATAATTTTACCTTACCTTACCAAACTCAAAACAGTAGGTGAAGATAATAAACAAGTGCACAGTCATTTAATCGTATCAGTCAATAAACGTAGCTGATATGCCAAAGAGACCAAGTACTCGATCATAGATATAGAATAATATATGCGCCACCGGTCGGAGGCAGAATCGCATTTTTCAACCGCTTGCAGACCTTCAGTGCTCCCATGATAATATCGAAATTACTGTCCCGAAAATTATGCAATTTTGGGAGAAGTTAGATAATTGTATAGTGTTTGCAACATATTGAACAGAATGCTATTTTTTTACAGTTTTCCACCAAAAAAATCAAGAAATACGACAATTTTTATAAATTTTAGGTATTTTTACGTATTTTCTTCTTTTTTTTTGCAGAAAACGGGGGAAACAATTAACGTTCTGTTTAAAACGTTGCAAACATTATACAATTATCTAACTTCTCCCAAAATTGCATAATTTTACCTTACCTTACCAAACTCAAAACAGTAGGTGAAGATAATAAACAAGTGCACAGTCATTAAATCGTATCAGTCAGTAAACGTAGCTGATATGCCAAAGAGACCAAGTACTCGATCATAGATATAGAATAATATATGCGCCACCGGTCGGAGGCAGAATCGCATTTTTCAACCGCTTGCAGACCTTCAGTGCTCCCATGATAATATCGAAATTACTGTCCCGAAAATTATGCAATTTTGGGAGAAGTTAGATAATTGTATAGTGTTTGCAACATATTGAACAGAATGCTATTTTTTTTACAGTTTTCCACCAAAAAAATCAAGAAATACGACAATTTTTATAAATTTTAGGTATTTTTACGTATTTTCTTCTTTTTTTTGCAGAAAACGGGGGAAACAATTAACGTTCTGTTTAAAACGTTGCAAACATTATACAATTATCTAACTTCTCCCAAAATTGCATAATTTTACCTTACCTTACCAAACTCAAAACACTAGGTGAAGATAATAAACAAGTGCACAGTCATTAATCGTATCAGTCAGTAAACGTAGCTGATATGCCAAAGAGACCAAGTACTCGATCATAGATATAGAATAATATATGCGCCACCGGTCGGAGGCAGAATCGCATTTTTCAACCGCTTGCAGACCTTCAGTGCTCCCATGATAATATCGAAATTACTGGCCCGAAAATTATGCAATTTTGGGAGAAGTTAGATAATCGTATAGTGTTTGCAACATATTGAACAGAATGCTAATTTTTTATACAGTTTTCCACCAAAAAAATCAAGAAATACGACAATTTTTATAAATTTTAAGTATTTTTACGTATTTTCTTCTTTTTTTTTGCAGAAAATGGGGGAAACAATTAACGTTCTGTTCAAAACGTTGCAAACATTTTACAATTATCTAACTTCTCCCAAAATGACATATTTTTCGGACCAGTCATTTCGATGTTATCATGGGAGCGCGGAACCATTACGTTTTGGTCAAACTTTAACCTGAAAGAGAAACATCGGAAATAAAATAGATTTGAATAGATTTAAATAAATTCCCGTGTTCAATACCACATCGATACTTAAACCGTTGAGTGACTACGATACGATACTTATTGGACGAGCGAAGCGAAGACTTCAATTTCACTGACCCCCCAAAAATTTAGCTCGTTTTTTTTTCTTTCTGTTTGTTCGCTCTCTACCGGGCAAACGGCATATCCGATTTGATGAAAATTTGACGGGACCATGGAAATGAGCTGTATTGTTTTTGGGTACAATCGAAGAAATATTTCTCATGAATATCGTACTTTTACGATTTTTTATGCGATATTTTCGTGCCATTTGGGCCAATTCTGACCAAACGGGTGGGGCTACAACGTTCATATTATACATGGACATTAAGGTTATGGTAATGTAGTACATTTTGAAAGAAAAAGTTGAAAAAGTTAACCAGAATCCATAGAAATAAAGCTTTTAATATAAGTTTTTTACGGTAAATAATACCAATTGACAAGAAACAATAGGAACTTGACAACAATCACCTACAATGCGTAGGCAGCAAAACAAAGCACTTGCAAAAGTAAAGATATCCCACGCAAACTAAAAACTTTAAAAAGCTCATCCATCAACGCGGCGGGACTTTAGCGTTTTCCTAGTTATATACATCGTGAAAATTCCACAACAGGCGTTTGTCCGGTAGAGAGCAAACGAAACATAAATACACATACTATTGTACAAAATATAAACAAAACACGAGCTATTTTCTCAAGATTGTCATATTGGAGTCTTCATTACGCAATTCCAATCATAATAATTATTTAATTATTACTCGATGAACGTAACTAGGGAAAGAAACACATCAATAATTGTTGCAAAATACAGCTGCTGTTTGAAATGGATTTGCTTTCGAATCGAAACATAGCCAATTTCCATATTGAATTGCTTGATGATGGCTTGTTGGCGGACATTTGTATCATACTATATCCGATATTGGAATCAAGATTGCACTTTTATGGAAATCAATCCAAAAATTAAAAAAATATAAATCCACACATTTTCTACATCTGCGTCATTGTAGAAGCGTAAATGATGGATTAGGAGAGAAACAAATGACGAAATAATTAAGCAATATGACAATATTTTGACTTATGAGACTGATTGAAGGAAGGTCATCAATAAAATCGTAACATATGCAATTTCTATTAAACTTAAAAAATTTAAATTTAAAAAATCATATCATGGCCAAGGTTGAAAACGGAAAAATGGAAATAACACAATTTTGACAGCAACAAGGCAAGTTATCTCAAGAATGTGTGTAGGACGTCAGTGCGACGGTGCGACTTATTGGTGCGACCCAAAGTATTACATTACTACGCGGGAAACGGTTATCTGTGTTGGCCTCGCACAACACTCATTCAAGGTCAAATGCAAGTGCGTGTATTGAGTTCGACTCCCGCTACCGAAAAACATCACTCCGACGTCGTCATTGTAATAATATTCGGAGTTCGGACATAAGTTGAATAATTAGAATGAAAATGTCAATATCCTCATTCACCTTCCGTCAAAAAGTTCACATACTTGGTGATCCTGAGAAGGAAGGAAAACTGAACACTACACTTAGTGACCTCGAATTTTTGGTATGAGAGGGTATTTCATGTATGCATGTATTGGGTTTCTTCGGGCTTGTAACAATACTATGCATAGTATAATAATCAATAGATAATACGCACTATAGACATGCACGATTGATTATAAGATGCCATGTTATTGTTAATAAAAAAATACTTCGAATTTCGTTTACATAATATCACACTCCCATTAATCGAGATAAATTACAAATTTAAAACCTGTCAATAAGTTTGCCACAGTTACAAGATAACTATAACTGTCTTGATCGAGACCATATCATTGAATGCTATACGTCTCACAAATGTATCTCAAGTGAGTGGCTCGTTATCTACTGGAGAATAGATGGTTGTTGATGTTTGCGAGAGTGATACGCGGAGTGTGAGGGAACTGGTTGTTTGACGATAACAGAGCATCATACATGTCTTCATTTATTTATTCTCAATATGCTTGTTAGCGAATCAAAGGCGCCAAGGATTTCCCCTCATATTTTATTTTCACCTTTCCCACCACCACTACCACCACCACCACTCGTCGTCAACATAGTCTCCCACCGAACGGGATATTCCTTTAACAAAATTTATAATGCCAAAGCAAGCGCAAGGTGAAGAAAAAAATCAATATTTTCTAACTGTTAATGAACTCAGTTAATATACCAAACATATCCAGTTCGTACACCGTCTTATGAGGTAGATGTTTGTGGTTCTAAAAAGATGATCCAATGCAACTCAAGACGATGAGTGGATGTGGTGGAATGGAGAGTAGGCCTACGTTAGATTATTACTTATAATGGCATCGAACCCGCGTCCCTTTGGTGCCATAATATGCTTATCATACCTGCGCAACTATGTGTGAACCACCATGAATGGCATCTTATATTATAAATGAAATAAAATGCATGCTCGATAAATAAAATTACTTCCTAAATGATCAAGGCTGTCCGCGGCTGCGACACAGATCCGAAGCGCACGACTCCTATAAATAATACCGGTAATTAGATCGAATCCTAAATAAGATATGGAAATTTTGAATTGTTATGATCTTGATAAATCATGATCATGTCCAATACATTCAAAGAGACAGTAAGCATCTAGCTCAACTCCAAAAGTACCAAGAAATCATAATAATCTAAAACTCCAAAAGTACCAAGAAATCATAATAATCTAATAGCATTAAAATTACTCGTTTAATCCTTTACAATATGACACTGACTGTACAATAATGGCCTCTCGGCATGAGGATTGTTTTAAAACACGCCCTAGACCCGACTTGAAACATAAAACTGCAGAGAGCGCCACCGGTCGGAGGCGGAATCACATTTTCAACCGCTTGCAGACCTTCCGTGCTCCCATGATAGCATCGAAATGGCTGAACCGAAAATTATGCAATTTTGTGAGAAGTTAGATAATTTTTTAATGTTTGCAACGTATTTGATCAGAATGTATTTTTATTAACCCATTTTCCACCAAAAAAATCAAGAAGTACGTCAAATTTTCCAAATTTCACGTATTTTCTTGATTTTTGGGCAGAAAATGGGTGAAAAAAAGTACATTCTGATCAATACGTTGCAAACATTATTCAATTATCTAACTTCTCCCAAAATTGCATAATTTTCGGTCCAGCCATTTCGATGTTATCACGGGAGCACGAAACCATTACATTTTGGTCAAATTTTAGCTTGAAAGAGACACCTTAATTAGTTGTGAGCAATATTTCAAGATTTGTAGTGAGGCTCATCGTGACGACGCTAAATCGTTGAAGACATCACATTTTCTGAAGTTTCTTTATTATGGACCAACTGTTACATGGTGCATTTTATTTCAAAAGCAATACTAGTAAATAGATACAGTGGCCATGCAATCAATCACCAGTTGGCCTTGCCTCGTCTACATTGCTGTATGTTAACACACCAAATTATACAAGTACAAAACTAACACGGCACATGTAGTTGTAGGGCACACATCAGTATCGAAAGCAATTAGTTGTCAGACAATTTAAAAACAACATGCCTGCAGGATTTTACTCGCTCGTTCTTTGCTCGGCATGAGGATGCGTTGTCAGAAAGGACCTGCCAAAACATCAAACCCTTCCGTTTTCTTATTAACAAAGAGATTATCAATCAATATTTTGATGAACTAGAAGTTTCGCTTCAGGGTATCCCGCCAGCCAATATCGTAAACTGTGATGAAATAAATTTGTCGGACGATCCAGGTAAAAAAAAAAAAAAATTGACGAAGAGAGGAACAAAGTATCTAGAGTGCATCATGAATGATTGTATAACTGCAACATCTATAATGTGTGCAGCTGCCGGGGATGGCACAGTATTACCACCATATGTTGCGTACAAGTCACCACACATGTATATGTCTTGGCACTCCGGAGGTCCCAGAGGAGCACGCTACAACCGCAGTCAGTCAGGATGGTTTGATTCGATCTGCTTTTCAGACTGGGTTCACTCTGTAGCTGTGCCATATTTAAGGCGCCTACCCGGAAGAAAAGTCCTCATTGGAGACAACCTTGCATCACATTTGTCTCCCGATGTCATCAAAACATGCGAGGACTTGGATATCTCGTTTGTTTTTTTACCTCCAAACTCGACCCCTTAACACAACCATTCGATGTTAAGTTTCTTTCGTCCACTTAAAGGTGCTTGGCGAAAAATACTAACAGAGTGGAAGAAAGGGCCGGCGAAAAACCCCAAAGG
>JAMZAV010013370.1:0-16218 GCA_024449915.1 Sweltsa coloradensis | reverse complement strand
AATTTTTTAACTCTTTTTAAAGTTTTCTATTTATCTTTTTCAATGAAATTATTGATAGTTGAAAGGGTTTCGTGTCGATGATTTTGAAGTTGATGTGCAACTTGTTGACATTATTGTGGAAATTGATTTTGATGTTGAAGTAGGTTTTCAAGTTAATGTTTGTGTTAAGGAAGTCAAGTCAGGGTGAGCCCTTGAGCCCAGGTAGACTTTGGGGAAGCATATAGAAATAAAAATACATAATTATATTAATATAATAAATAAATTAATACAAGGGTGCTACACCCAATTACTTATGGCTAACGTTATTAAGAAGATTAATTTGATACAAATTGTGCATACAAAAGATTAGAAACAAAGTTTTAGGCTTCACTGATTCTTAGGCCACTCTTCACTGTCAACACTAAACTTAAGTTGTCCCCTCCTCAAGGCAGTGGGAGACTGCAAACACCCAACAATCTGGTCCTTCGAAAATTTACACACGGCATCTTCATTCGGCCACCGAAAAATCGACCTGTTGTCAATTTTTGTCTCCAAGTAGACAACAAATTTGGCTTTCTTGTCTTCAGCAAAGCATTTAACAACTTGTCAATTCAAATAATGTTTTTTGTTGTTATTTCTAGTCGTGTCCCCATCGTTAGACACGATGTCGATTTAAGAACGATTTGGCAAACTCGGCTCCTGGCATGTTATTAGCTAAGGTTATCTAGATATGATTTGACTAATAGTCTCAAATCATACGAATCCATTGGATAGCACCACTGGAAACACGTCACTAACCTATCTACAATCATTTTTTCTACTTCAGCAGTTAGTGCAGGTTGGCCTCCTTGGCTTTTTAAGCAGTCATTTTTCAGTTGCCTGAAAATGACCGTTTTGGAAAATCCAAACCTTACAGCAGCTTTCCTTAGCTCATTCGCTTTCTGGCAGCACACTGGGCAACGCAAAGGGCGGTTACCTGTGTCCTCAAGCGAATGATGCAGGCATGCATACCTACAACTAGGTGTTGGCAACATTGATAGTCTTAAACCCAAGTACTCAAATAGGCCTACTTTGTAAGTAAGCTTTTATATTCCTATAGTACACTTTTAGTTTCAATTTACAAAGTATAGGTAAAATTGCACTGTGATTGCATCATGACAAAAATAGTTAGGCCTATAGAGGGACATCATTGCTTAATGTTTTTATAAAGCAAATAATAGCTAGGGCCTACTAACCTGCAATTTCCTCTAGAGCTTATAGAAAAGACCAAAGTGAGCCAACTTTTTTTGTTGAGAATATAATGTTTTTAAAACTTAATATCAAAGAATAAACAAAAGGCCCACATAATAAATCAAATGTTATGATAACTATAACGGAATCATCAACAAATCAAAACATTACAAATGGCATCAAATGGAACCTAAACATGATTTGAAACTACACTTTTATATTTCTAATATATATAATATATATCTTCTCTTTCTGGTACAGAAAAAAAGAAGAAAAAAACATTCCGGATTTTTTTCTCCAGTGTAGTGAAATGGAATCTTCGCTTCGCTCGCTACGCTCATCCAATAATAAATTGCCATATGTAGAACAGAAGTCTTTCAATATGGGAATAATTGCCCCAATTAAAATAATAATACTAAAAATTGTAATGAATTTGTGATAGGTCCTCAATAATAATTACTTATAAACTTGCTCGTTATTCTGTGTATATATGTTATCTTAGTTTTATTTGTAAAACAGTTTTTACGACTTTTTTTTAACGTTAATACATTCGAACTACGTGTTGTAATACGGAGAGGCAGCCAAACCCAATTTTTAAATTTTCGCTCCCTATACTACTTTACAACGGAGTTCACTATCATTGGTCAATCGAGCGCGGTTTCGAAGAGGCGTCACGCAGCGTTGCCAAGCCTTCACTGTTGCTCCTGGTTGTTACAATTATATGTTGACTTTGGACGTAAAAATATCAAAATCCAGTATGGTAACATGTATTTTGCAAATACTATTTTTTTCAGTGTTTTATTACCTGCAAATTGATACATAATTTAGTCATATTTCACTTGCGGTTCGTGTACTGTAGTGCCTTTTTGGTCGGAAAGTGTAGGGTTTTGCTCGCTTGCAATGTTAAAGGATAGGGATTTACTTGATTTTTATTTCGAAAAATCTCCGAAAGTAAGCTGGTAACCCCCATTTTGCTTGTTGTATTATTGAAAAGCACACTATTAAGAGTATATAACTGTATTGTGGCCTTGGGCCTAGGCTACACTTACGTCCGTTAGGCTTGAACAAGACATATCTCAAATTATTTCGCACGAAAATGTCAGTGACGCCTGCGCAACACTTTATAGTACAATAATAAATCAAAAGTAAATCGTTTCAAAAGACTAGGGCCCAGGGCTAATATGATTGAAATAAAATTGAAGTTTGACGTTTCGTCTGCTATTTGTTGATTTCAGCAAAGATCACATGATTCATCTTTGATTTCAGCCTCACTGCATATCGATAATCTACTGACCGTATTTAGCGTGCAGTGCTTTTATTAGTTTCACATTTAAGCCGCCCTCAGCGCGCAGAGCGTTAGATTCCGTTTTGACTTGGGAGTAAGGGGACCTCCCCAAAGGGGAAACTTCTTTATCGACTCTGCCCCTAACAATAAGGTGCCTGACCTTGCAAGTTGTTTGCTCTCTTGTAGAATCTTTTGTGGAAATATCCAACCACACGCGCTCGCTCCCGCGATGGCGATGGCAGGGTAACTTTTGTCAAGAACTCACAACGCGCTTGGTGTGGCGAACAGTCTTGGAAATCGAAGGGGTTGAATTACCACCTGATGGTATAAAGAACTGGGAAAACAAATTATAGTTAGAGATATGAGTAAATAGCATTTTCAAGTGTTGTTTTATAGCATGTATTTTTTGCCCACCTTCAAAAACTTGTGTACGAGGTTATATAATTTTTTTTAAATTCTATCAGGTTTGAATTAACACCAACTGAATTTTAATTTTTACATACAAATTATACATAAAAGAAATACGTGTACTGGAAAAACCACTATGTATACAAAACGCTATCTTTATTTATATGTACCCTACCGAACCTATAGTGTTTATCAACTCTTCTTTATTCATCACCTTTGTATTGATCTTGATAGATGGATGGATCGATGGATGGATGGATGGATGGATCGATGCGTAGGTAGGTAGGTAGGTAGGTAGGTAGGTAGGTAGGTAGGTAGGTAGGTAGGTAGGTAGGGTGGATAGACGGACGGACGGACAGACAGACAGAGAGATAGACAGATAGATAGATAGATAGATAGATAGATAGATAGATAGATAGATAGATAGATAGATAGATAGATAGATAGATAGATTTTTTTTTTTTTTTTTCTCCAGTGTAGTGAAATGGAATCTTCGCTTCGCTCGCTACGCTCATCCAATAATAAATTGCCATATGTAGAACAGAAGTCTTTCAATATGGGAATAATTGCCCCAATTAAAATAATAATACTAAAAATTGTAATGAATTTGTGATAGGTCCTCAATAATAATTACTTATAAACTTGCTCGTTATTCTGTGTATATATGTTATCTTAGTTTTATTTGTAAAAACAGTTTTTACGACTTTTTTTTAACGTTAATACATTCGAACTACGTGTTGTAATACGGAGAGGCAGCCAAACCCAATTTTTAAATTTTCGCTCCCTATACTACTTTACAACGGAGTTCACTATCATTGGTCAATCGAGCGCGGTTTCGAAGAGGCGTCACGCAGCGTTGCCAAGCCTTCACTGTTGCTCCTGGTTGTTACAATTATATGTTGACTTTGGACGTAAAAATATCAAAATCCAGTATGGTAACATGTATTTTGCAAATACTATTTTTTTTCAGTGTTTTATTACCTGCAAATTGATACATAATTTATTCATATTTCACTTGCGGTTCGTGTACTGTAGTGCCTTTTTGGTCGGAAAGTGTAGGGTTTTGCTCGCTTGCAATGTTAAAGGATAGGGATTTACTTGATTTTTATTTCGAAAAATCTCCGAAAGTAAGCTGGTAACCCCCATTTTGCTTGTTGTATTATTGAAAAGCACACTATTAAGAGTATATAACTGTATTGTGGCCTTGGGCCTAGGCTACACTTACGTCCGTTAGGCTTGAACAAGACATATCTCAAATTATTTCGCACGAAAATGTCAGTGACGCCTGCGCAACACTTTATAGTACAATAATAAATCAAAAGTAAATCGTTTCAAAAGACTAGGGCCCAGGGCTAATATGATTGAAATAAAATTGAAGTTTGACGTTTCGTCTGCTATTTGTTGATTTCAGCAAAGATCACATGACTAATCTTTGATTTCAGCCTCACTGCATATCGATAATCTACTGACCGTATTTAGCGTGCAGTGCTTTTATTAGTTTCACATTTAAGCCGCCCTCAGCGCGCAGAGCGTTAGATTCCGTTTTGACTTGGGAGTAAGGGGACCTCCCCAAAGGGGAAACTTCTTTATCGACTCTGCCCCTAACAATAAGGTGCCTGAGCTTGCAAGTTGTTTGCTCTCTTGTAGAATCTTTTGTGGAAATATCCAACCACACGCGCTCGCTCCCGCGATGGCGATGGCAGGGTAACTTTTGTCAAGAACTCACAACGCGCTTGGTGTGGCGAACAGTCTTGGAAATCGAAGGGGTTGAATTACCACCTGATGGTATAAAGAACTGGGAAAACAAATTATAGTTAGAGATATGAGTAAATAGCATTTTCAAGTGTTGTTTTATAGCATGTATTTTTTGCCCACCTTCAAAAACTTGTGTACGAGGTTATATAATTTTTTTTAAATTCTATCAGGTTTGAATTAACACCAACTGAATTTTAATTTTTACATACAAATTATACATAAAAGAAATACGTGTACTGGAAAAACCACTATGTATACAAAACGCTATCTTTATTTATATGTACCCTACCGAACCTATAGTGTTTATCAACTCTTCTTTATTCATCACCTTTGTATTGATCTTGATAGATGGATGGATCGATGGATGGATGGATGGATGGATCGATGCGTAGGTAGGTAGGTAGGTAGGTAGGTAGGTAGGTAGGTAGGGTGGATAGACGGACGGACGGACAGACAGACAGAGAGATAGATAGATAGATAGATAGATAGATAGATAGATAGATAGATAGATAGATAGATAGATAGATAGATAGATAGATAGATATTTTTATTCACTTAGACTAGTACAGTGTACAAGTATAACTCTTTGCAGAGAAAGTGAATAGTCTATTATAATTAATAATAAAAGTGATGATGATAATAATAATGATATATATATACAATGTTTGTTAAAGTAGAGTAGATGCAAAATAATAGTTGTCATGAAGAAGAAAGAAAAGTTTGATAAAAAGCAATAATTGATATGATATTGTGATTATCTGATGGCACAGAAAACAGCAATGATGTAGGGCCTACAGTACGTGTCTAAAACACATGCACAATCCAAGGAATCACATCATTTTGGCTAAGAGAATATTTTAAAAAAGAAGAAAATTTAAACAATTCAAGTGCTTGTTTAAGGTTTAACTCTTAGATAATTTGTAAATATTTTAATAATAATGTAACAGTACAGCCTCTGCCCTTCTTATTTAGGCCCTCAGCCAGTAATTTTTTCATTTTATTTAATTAATTTACATTTGTTTGAAGTGTAATGTTGCATAATTTTTATTAATAAGGGTTAATTTGCATATACATAAAATTAACAAGGTATACAAGAAGTCAGGGTAAACTAGCTGGTTATCCAGGACAGTGGGAGCTTGGAGCAATGTTTTCACCCTTGATAGTAGGGGTAACAATGGTAGTGTCACTTTGCCAGCCTGCAAGTCGAGGCCGAGGTGAAAATCTGAGGCTGCTACGTGTTTGTCAGCTCAGGAATGTGGCCAGCAAGCCACAAGAGTGGTTTTTGCCTAGAATTCACTTTTGAGTTTCCACCAATGGCAAGCCCGGATGTTGTTGTGTATCCGACACATTCCACAACAACAACAACTCCCCGAGTCCGGAGCAGTTGGCGCTCCTGATGCGGCTGCTATGCTAGCACCACCTAGCGTCGACTGGCATCACCCCACTTCTTGCTCACTGCTGCTGCTGCCTAGGCTGATGGAATCCCCCGCATGCGCGGGGGATTTTCCATCCACGAATTTTTTTGTCCCACGGTACAAATATGAGTTTTTTACCGTTTGACAAAAAAATTCATACACCAACTGTTATTTTCAGAAAACTATTTTAGCTATAGTCAAGTTATAGCTAAAGGTGTTGAGAAACTATGTCCAGAAAACCGATTCTCAAAATTTAATTTTGAACTAGTCTTGTATATCACACTTTTGTCCAAAAATCTAAATATAATTTTCGAGCAAGTTTCAACGGATCGACTTTAAGATTTTTCTCGATTACGCTTCCAAGTATCAGGATTTCGAGATTTTTTCCGTGACCGGCCAGTAGACGAAGTTTCTGATATCGTAGACTGATTCATAGCTGTTGTAATTGCAGTACAATGCACAGGTCACTTTCATCAACACACAGTGAATAGAAGTATTACCAACTTACAAAATACAGAGCACCAATGTGACAACGAAAAAAACAGCTTGAAAGAGTGCCCGCGAAATTCCGAACGAAGCATTTGTGACTTGGCCGGAATTGAACTTCATCATGTTCTTTTGAGTTTCCTGTTGCATGGACATGACCGCCTTTGAATATAAACATACAATGGCCAGTTATGAATCTAACAGGGAGTTGGACTTGGCCGCTTTTGAAACTCACACTGAACTTTAGGTGCATTTAAACATTAGATATGGCCGTTTTTGAACTTAAAGTCCCAGTCCTGTCTAGGAGTCGTGACAGCTATGTTTTTCGCTGCACTGTTCTAAGTACGTAGCAAAAGAAATTTTTGAAATCGGTCGAATGAAATAGGAGATATTGACATTTGAGCTGACTAGCGCTTGGACCACGTGTGACGTCACTTGGGGGAGAGAAACGAGCTCGGCCGGCCGGCAGCTCTACTGCTCTACCGCCTACCCTCAGTCATAGCGATGTCTGGTTCGAGGCCGTATCGTTTTGAGCCGCGCTACACGGAAGAAGAGTACAGTACGATCACACAAACACATACTTTGGAAAATAAACGTATGGAAATTCTTCACGGAAGAAATAAGAGTGTTAATTGGTGCAAATGTGGCGAGTATATGGTAATAAAATCGGATGCTGAATCAATTTGCTGCACCGAATCTTTGTTAATAAATACTGTGCGTCAAGACTCGCACTGTATTGTGTACCACGAAGCGTTCGATTCTGTGGTACTTAATTTGCATACTTTGAGAACTGCTCGACAGAATATAATGTTTCATGCAAAATCAGCTGATCAAAAGAAATAACTAGAAAACATGAATAACAAACTTTGGAGGCATATTTCGGTATGAAATATGCCAATTTGTTTTCTGGATTATAACTCTTGGCAAAAAATTGGACAACATAGACGATTCGTCTTACCTTCATGTGTTGTAAAGTCAATTCAAGGAGAATATCCGGAGGCTGACGGTGTTTACGTTGGCTTCAAAACTGCTGCGGGCGTAGTTCAGGAGTACTTTGAGTAAAATAAGTTTATAATTGTAATTTAATGTTATCTTATACTGTTCATTTTCTTACTGTGACTGTCTAATAAAATACACTTGGTTCAATTGAATTTAACCATTTTGTTAGTTATTGGGTAAGACAGCGCTTCCTTTACTTCCTACCAATGTCCGGTATAATTTTTTTAGTGAAGTGCGTATTATCAAAACCAATGTAAATATCAACATTGAAAAAAAAACAAAACAAAAAACCGTTGTGTTGCACCATTATATAATATTCACGTACATCCTACAACGATTTTGACGGGCCATGTCGATAACAGAGTTGTATTACAATTTAGAGAAACGAGAATAGCGTGCTCTTTGTTTGACTTCCTCCACACTCGGTTTAGGAATTGTCGCAATATTTTTGGGGACAATGGCGTCGTAATCATTGGTTTCTTCAAAGGTATCGAATTCCATTATCTTGTTGACAAGTTCATTTCGCCAAGTTGTTCTTGAAGACTCGTAAAATTTTACTAAAAGCCAATCTTTTTGAGTCTTTGAATATCGTAGGTATTCTCCTTCGCATTGTCTCCCGATGTTATCATTATGGTCAAGAATCGCTAACATTCCTCTAGTAACCATTCCCTCGTAAGGATAATGTGTCCTCTTTGGCAAATATTTCAGTCTAAGATTGTGGTAAGATTCCAATGCACCTGTAACAATATAGGGACTATTTGAGAATGATGGTATCCAGACAGTCTGCCTCTTCCTATCTTTTATTATTGGCTTGTTTGGGGGGGGGGGGGGTTAAAACCTGAGATAATTACTTTCTTTCTTTTCATTCCTACATGGAAACATACAGTGCAGGGTTGGGGTAGTATATTCTGAAGGCAGAGAATTGGTTTTCTTTGTAAACTGGACGTAACAAAAAATATAAACATAATTATAATTTTATATGCAATGGAAATGGGGAAAATACAATATAATAATCTACATATTGCGTTGCCAAGGCCATGCACTCACAGCCAGGTAACTTATTATTATTTGAAGTAAGTACTTAGTAGGTCAATTTATTATAAGCCTCTTATGATCTTATCTATAGAAGTAAATTTTTTTAGTTTAAAAAAACTGATCAAATTGGGAATCGAACCCTCGACATCCTGTACATTGGCAATGCTAATTTTCTGCTACCTATATAGCGCTGTAGGAGGACTACATATATTTTTTAATCGGGGAAGTTGTGTTATAAATATGTGAACCTTAACTGTATGACAGTAATTGCTTGTGTGTCGCAAGTCCTTCAGGAATGTTTTTTCTAATACAATTTTCGTGAGAGCCTGATAATCTTGGGAACCCGGTTCGATCCATTTTAAATGCCCAGTTTCAGAAGTCTCTTCCGGTTCTAATTCGTGTTCGCACTTGTGGAAACAGCTGTTACCACTCCATGTATGTACATTGGCAACATGCTTCATAATGCTTGTAAATTTTTCAACAAGTGCGTCACCATTTCCCTCACATGATTCGGCACACCACCACAGATGATTAGTGATAATTGATTTCCATTCGCTGAGACGCGAATTTTTCGTAGTAGATGCTTTAATTTTTTTTGATAGACTTTTTGCAAGATGCCATACGTCAAACTCGTGATGTATAGTAGGAGACACACTTCTAATGAGAAGACCTACACCTCTGTGCCTATCCGATAAGAAATGTGTTATTTTTATCTTTCCAGTCAATTTTCGCAAAACACTTTCACATGCAGCTTTTTCAAGTTCACTCGCAATTTGACCTTTTTGCATCACGATGAAGTCTAAAATACGTCCAGATTCTATGTCCATTATTGTATAGGTAACGAATTTTGCACAATATCCAGGTGAGTCGAATTGCCCATCGCCGCATACCCAAACATCTTCTGACAAATTTTTAATTCGCTCAAACTCGTTGTCCCTCAGTGTTTGCCATGTTTTAATAATTACAGGTCGAATGAATTTTTTTATAATTGTATAAAAACTGTTTCGGCCCATAATGCTCAGTCTGAGGGCTTGGGCAAAGCGTTGAAAAGATGAATAACTAACACCGCATGTGTACAATGCCGCTACAATGTTCACTGATCCCGTATGTATTTGTCCTTCTTTCGGCTGTGACATCCACGAGCTTTTATGACCTTCCAGACAGGTTGTCGTGACAATTAAAATCGCACCCTGGATGGCATGCGTAACGTTGATAACGGGTTTTCCGCAACACTTGCCAAAGTGAAACAATTGAAGTAGGCATTGCCAAAATACAAAAAATACATTTGCAAACTTTGTATCACTCTTGATAGTATCACCTCTATCTACATCGCTGTCGTAGGCGTCACTGTCGTCTGTCAACTCGTCGACACTTATCCCGCTGTCACAGTCATCGTCCGGATTATACGATGGGTCACAAGGGTCGTTGAAAACTGTTTCAGTGTCAGAATCGGAGTGAAAAAAAAATGCTAACACTTCGATATGTTTCTGCTCCCATTTCAAATTGCACTTCTATTTCACAGTAACGATGGTCGATTTCCAAACAATCAGATGCGTCTAAGAATACCGGTACACTGTTGTTGCCGTTACACTTTGAGGTTTTGTTCGATTTTTTAACCACACTAGGCTGATGACACTTTTGAAATGATTCATTAATTGCGTCTTGAGCACTTCGTTTTTTTAGATAGGTAGATTTTCTTCGTTTTGGCGAAGATTCACTCTAACCACTCAAATTTAAAGACGGAACTGAATCTTCTTTTAGAGTTCGTTTTGATTAAGTGCCTAATAGTTCAACTTTAAGTCGGGAGGAAAGTTCAAAATCTTCGTCTTTAAAATGATTGGAGCAGATACGAGTTTGCTTAGACGGAAAAAAGCTATATTGATTAATTTTGTGAAGCCACTGTTTATGTATAGAAGGAAATCGCGTCTTACTGGGAATAACATGTAAAGAAATGCCACGCTCATTACTACGCTAATTATTACATCCGTAGACACAACACGTTTTTACCATCGTTATCAAATGTGTAAAACACACGCAATGAACACACAATAGTAAAGCACAAGTCACAATGTATGATGAAGAAGGAAACTCTTTACTACCCGAGAGATCACCTAGCACTGGTGGCCTCCGTCCGTCAACCCTCTACCTGGCTATCGGTATGCGGGCGGGCTCACGCCAAGTGACGTATCGCCAAGAAGGGTGCAGCCAACTAGGCTCACGAATAACTTCAAAACTTGATGGGCGATTTCGTTGAATTTTTTTCTGATCTCTATGATAACGTACACTCTTTTAAAAATTCAAATGATGTTTGAAGACAGGACTGGGCCTTGTAAGTAAATATTTGAAATAGTAATATTACAACAATGCATTAAAAACTCAACAAATTTGATAACAAATAAAAAGGATATTAAATGCAATTTATTAATGAATCAAATATAAAAAAGGGTGGGGAGTGGAAAAAAAAAGAAAAAATAAAAAAAAAGAAAGAAAGAAAAGAAAAAAGGGGGAAAAAGAAAAAATGATGGTAGGTTCATATCCGAATGTTCGCTTATAATTTTCATGAGACGTGGAATATTATTAGTGCCACCCATTATAATTAGGGCTGGGCTATGACATTAAGTTCAAATATCGACAATTGTCAAAAATTTCGATATCGATATCGATATAATGAAAGCAATACACGTATTTTGAATATCCCCTCCCACATAACAGTTTGCAGTGAATTGAATGAATGAAAACGCAAACTTAAAGAAAAGTGGTGCGAAGAATGGCATATCATGCAAAATAATAAGCTTCGTTAAGTAAAAGACGATGTAACACCCTGGTTCTCTTCAAGGCGCTCTTCTCGACGCGAAGAGGTTGTTCTGACCCGTCTACGCATTGGACACACACATCTCACTCAAGCATACCTTTTAAGAGGCGAAGATCCACCCCCATGTGAGCAGTGTGGTGAGAATTTAACTGTTAAGCACATTTTAGTAGAATGTCCTCAACACATGGACGAGAGGAATGATTTAAA
This sequence comes from Sweltsa coloradensis, assembly GCA_024449915.1. NCBI lineage: Eukaryota > Metazoa > Arthropoda > Insecta > Plecoptera > Chloroperlidae > Sweltsa > Sweltsa coloradensis. Next base: position 4,607 of record JAMZAV010013370.1, on the reverse strand, counting down.
ACTAAAACCTAATTTTAAAGAAATTTTATCTGATGAATCTGAGAATATAACCAATGTTTTTAAATATCTGAAATCAACAAAGCTGTATAATAGAATTTAAAAAATAGCACATCACTCTAAAAGAGAACACGGGCACTAATAACCTTAGTGTTGTGTGCCCTTAAACCCTAATAACTAACTAACTCTGGGTCGTCGTCGGGGAACTTTCCCCTTCCCTTTGACTACCTCCCCGACAGCGACGACAATGACAACACGGACGAATGATGACACAGACGGAGAGGACCACGACGTGGGGAACCCCTGCCCTCCCCATATGCTTGTGGCTGGTTCTGACCAGCACAGGCCTGTCCACCCCTTGTCCCCCCGCGTCATCCCTTACGTCCCTCCCTTCGTCTCGATTAGCCAAGTTGCATAAATATGAGACGTAAAGCAATATCCAATCCTTACGTCCCTCCCTTCGTCTCGATTAGCCAAGTTGCATAAATATGAGACGTTAAGCAATATCCAATCAATACCTCTGATAGTTCCACGACGATCCTCACGTAATGATGTGAAGTTGGATACAATTCATTGCATTGTAACAAGTACTCGTTGGTAGTTCTCTTTGAAACTTTTTAGAGCTTTCACTCGAACGCTCCACCGAGTTGGACATGTGGTAGGAGTTGTTTAGTGGAACTCATTTCGGCAAAACAACCGCTCTCATGTTCTTCTCCCTTGTCACAGGGCTGAATGACGATGTTAGCAAATTTTCTTTCTCTTTTTGCAGAATCAAGAATGATATTAGAAACATCCTTGACAATTAGTAGTGCATTGCATACTTAATCACAAACTCTGACAACTTCCTGAAGAGCCAAATCCAGGGAGTGATTCGCGCAATGCACAAAACCCGACATTGAGTTTTCATTTTCGGCCAGAGTTTTTACACCTTTAATGTGTCCTGTCATATCTGACGCCACGTCAAAGCAATGCCCACGCAACATTAAGATATCCAGTTCAAACCTGATTAGTGCATCATTAATTAAATTCATAAAGGTGTTGGCTGAAGAATCTGGTGCATCATACATTCCTAAGAATGCCTCATCTCAAAACTTCCTAAGGATAATTCGGCTGTTCTTATACAGATAGTGACCTGCTCGTGACCGGCTACGTCTGTTGTTCCATCTGCAATAAGTTATGTATAAAGAAGTGATTTGCGTAGCAATGAAGATTTTGTTGCATAAGCATCAATTGCAGCATTAATATCGATATTTATGTCTTGTTCACAAGTAAGAAGCATGAGATTTTCTAATCGATCTTCTGACATGGTTGACCTAAGTAAAAAATAAAATGGATAATATTATACAAATAAATTTGAATCATATGTTTAACTAAAATTGCAAAAAGGACGTAATAGAAGCCTACCTTAATCTGGTTTTAAGAAGTTTCAACTTGGAAAATGATCGTTCCGCAGATGCAGATGACGGGGGAATTGTTGCTAATGCTTTGTAAGCGATGTATAGATTAGGAAATGCAGCCTCAAGATTGTATGAACACAATACTTTTAAAACGTCTGTTATCTTAACCATATTGTTTTTCTTGCTCTCGACTAAAATTGGTTGATCAACATCATTATCCTCTTCCTCGTCCGCATCAATATCGTCATCATCATGATCAACATGTTCTTCTTTTTCCTCTTCGTTTTCCATTTCATTTCCGTCGGGTGCAACAATTACTTCATTTACGAAGTTTGAGAGGGTCATTTTTGAATTTGAATCATGCAGCAATTCAGGTGAAATTGCGAATTTCAGCTGTTGAAAACTTTTGGCAAACATTACGAATTCAGTTTTTAATGATTGGCTGTCACATGATATCCACTGAGAGATTTTTTCGAACGCATCATCTGGAATGTCATTACTATTTTTTACATTCAGCAGCCGTTCTGGGGATAACGCAGAAAGGTCGGCAAGAATGCCCCGTGCTTGTTTAAATCTGCTTGTTATTGCGTTAATAGCTATGTCAACTATTACATAATAGACCTGACTTCTCTAATGATCAATGGCCAAGATGGTAACCTCATCTCTTGTATGTTCATCTGACATTAGCTTTTTACGACGAACCCTAGTTTCTTTTAACGTAGTTTCATCGACATCAAAACCATTATCTGTTGCAAATTTTGTCGAGTCACAGTATATTTTATTGAACATTTCACCGTTTCGCAAGCTTTTAACCATGTCTGTTGTAGAATCAACGAGAACCATAGCATGAATGAAATCTAGGCTACTACTTTGAAGGTATCTTGAGAGTGGTGACGTATTTTCAAATAAAGTTCTCATTATGAACATCATTAGAACAAATCGAAATGATGTCAAATATTTTAAATGAGCCACAGCTACACAAGACGCTTCTCTGTCTTTCTTATCTTGCATGATAAGCTCCAGTGTGTCTACTAATGCCTCGTAAGTGTCATGCACTACGTCTATGGCACAATCATGTGAGGTCCAACGGGTGTTTGACAAGTGCTTCATTCGGCGTAATCTCTTATTTGGATAAAGTCGTCTTTGGGCCTCAACGTATAGAGCAGTACGCTTCCTTGCGCCCATGAATGTAACGATTGTTTGAATATTTCCAAAAAAAATCCGGCTTTCTTAATTTCTGTCCACGGAATCCACAATGACCAAGTTTAAGATATGTGCAAAGCACCATACGTACATGGCCCGCGGGTTTTCTTTTTGGACCAAGGTTCTTAATCCCGAGTAAGGCCCTTGCATGCTAGCAGCACCATCGTACGCCTGAGCACATAAATTGGCTCGCCAATCTAACCCATATTCTTCGCACAGGCGTTTAAAGAGAATAAACATTCCTTCTCCGGTTGCGTCTTCTGCAACATCAAGTGCCACGAGGCGTTCTTGTGGGTTGCCTTGTGCATCACAATAGCGAACTATCATTGAAAATTGGTCAAGTTTTATACGCATAGTTATAGTTTTGAACTGTGGTGGTACCAGTTTCATCTAGGTTGAAGATTCTGGTGCCATTTGAGAAAGATTCACACCTTGATTGCACATCGTGCAGTTTGTCAAAAAACGCAGAAACATTGTGCCTATTAAACGAAGTTGCTCTTGATAAACTACAGCCCTCTGGTTGACGAATGCTTAGTTGCGAATGACGCTTCAAATAACCTCTCATCCACTCCAGACCGGCCGTCTTATTTTCATTCCATTTATCAGGAATCAACAATGAGTTCTTTAAAGCTAATTGATATGCTAAACGCCTACAGTCAAACGTAGTTAATCCATAGCACATTTTTGATGATTTTGAAAGGTACTCTTCTAACTGAGTCTCCTGCTCATTTGTAAAAATTTGTCTGCAAGCGTAGTTAGGGCACATCCTGACGCTTGCTTCAGCCGGATTATCCTTCACTTTCTTAACATACCTGAAGAGAGTTTGGTACTTCAAGCCTTTTATTTCCGCTGCTTTCCGAATGCTCAGCCCATCGCGAACAAGAGTCACCGCCTCTCGCATATCATTCTCAGAGAATGAACCTTTGTCCGTTTTTCTCACTCGATTTCTAGTCACTTTCCACCTATGAAAATAATATTAACACAGAATTAGGCCTAGGCTTATGCTTGTCGACCTGACTCTTGATAGATTTTAGCATCCACAATGGGTCTATATGAGTTTATTCAATAGTAGTAGAGCAGACAATGTGTGGGGCACAATGAGACAATGTGAGGGGCACAATGAGACAATGTCTCATTGTGCCCCAAGAAGACATGTCTCATAGTGGCCCACACTACCAAATAATGTTTGATGACTAGAGTAACAACCCTAACCTCAAATTTTTTCAAGGCCTACGTTTGATATTTGTGCATGCATATAGTTACTTTCATAACACACAAACGGCAATTGTCTATTGTATATATAATAAAGTTGGCAGAATTGACTAGTAAAATGTAATATTTTACTTTACATACCTCAAAACAATGTTTCAAAGCTTACAATGTCAAGATGCGTTCAATTCAATGGAGTCACCGCCTGACCGTTGTAGGTACTGCACGAGGTGTAACCTACAAAGTGGCGGCAAATTTGAGCGCCTTATTCAAACGAATTTGGGTGATGTTCCCATTGTGGACCATGTCTCATTGTGGCCCCTCCTCCCCTACACCTATTACGTGCTGTTTAGCCACATAACCTTCTTGGATGAAGGTTTCCAATCGCACGAGGTGGTCGATTGAACTCCGTCGCTGTCGAAATCAACACTGAACATTAGTAAGCAAGCCACGAGATTCCAAAAGCCACATCAGGCGCTTATTGACCATTTTCTCAAACAATTTGCAGAAGCATCTAGTTAGAGATATGGGTCGATAAGAGCCGGGTAAGGTTTTGTCTTCACCTGGTTTCAAAAGCGGAATAAGAATAGTCCTACGCCAAACGACAGGAAATCCGTCCGATAACCATAACAAATTTAGGAAGAGCAGAATAATCTCAAGAGATTGGTCAGTCAGGTGGATGAACTTCATTGTGGAGCTTGTCTTCGCCCGGCAGTTTTTCTAGATTGATGGCAGTGCGCAATTCCCAAACGTAAGGCCGATTTATTCGTTAGGAAGTTTGGCTCTCTTCGGAAAACCTTA
>JAMZAV010013369.1:0-17078 GCA_024449915.1 Sweltsa coloradensis | reverse complement strand
CTTTTCTTCCGGGGTTCTGTCCTGTCTTTTTCTGTCTGTCTGTCTTTGTCTGTCTTTGTCTGTCTGTCCCTGTCCTGTCTGTCTGTCTGTCTGTTTTTGGGTTGTCTGGGTATGTGTATGTCGAAATCAGCCGAATCGCTGAACAGATTGCGCCGAAATTCTAAACAGAAATCAGCTAAAATCCTTTGCAATTTAAACCTGCAATAAATAAAAATGTGATTTTTTAATCCAAAATTTAAAATAATTTAAATTTAAAATTTAAAATATCGATAGCATTTTGTTTAGATTTTTCATATGTATAAAAGACCACAGTCTGCAATATACTAGAGAAAGTCAAGTCGTTTTTGAACGAGTGAGTGAGCCATGTTTTTGAGTACCCGGTATCATTCCCCATACTGGGTTTAGACCAGCCTTAGGTATGGGGGAGGAAAGGGGATTTTCCGGGTACTCAACATTTGGTCTTACTTTCTCGTTCAACAACTACTTTAGCGTTTCCCTAGTTATTTTATGTGAGACGTTTAACACGACAAACGGACGTACCGACAGTAACGTGAAGCGTATAAAGGGATTTCTTTTCCATGTTTAATCATACAGATTGATATGCTTGAATATTGAATAAAGTGTGGCTCGTTGGTTTTGTGGTTATAGCGTATCTGCTTCTAATTCAGAAGGTCCAGGGGTCGATTTCCGTTAAAGACAGAAGTTTTTTACTTCTTATTTGGACTTAAGTCCATCAGTTCTTGTCGTAGGATTTTGGGAAAACATTGACTTTGGAGCCGTCTTCGATCGGGGTTGTGGAGGAAACCTCAAAAGAAAGTTATGCAATTTCATAGAAAGCGGGGCCTGATCAGGGTAACCGTTTGTTTTGTTGTTGTATTTTTTTTCTATGTAAAGGGCCTGTCTTAGCTTATATTTTTGAAAAATTTAAATTTATTTCAAACGTCAAAAGCAATAAAAGCAGTTTCGACGCGGCGAAATGTCCCGACAAATTAATTTGTTTTAAATTATTTACCGGGCCGCGAAAGCCTTCAATTTGATACCTAAATGAATAAATATTTTAGAAAAAGTTGATGTCGAAGTATAGGCACGAACCCAGTTCACCTGTTTGTGTTTCAGACTTACCCTTTAAAGATATCCCCCCAAACAGGGGCCAACGATGAAGCCAAACCCAGACATACTGTCCCAAAAATGCCTGAAATGATGAATAAAATCATTCAAAAAGATCAAAAATAATATTTTTGGTAATTTTTAAACTATGGTATACTTGCAATTGCCAATGGTATTTTTTTTTTAAATTTCACTATCGAGAAATTCTTTTTTGTATTGGTTTGTTTCTTGTCTGTGTGTTTGCTATTTTCTGGGCACACGGCTACTCTGACCTTGACAAAATACTTGACCACGTTTGCGGTGCAATCCTCAATATTTCTCAGGAAAATGGTACTTTTACAATTTTTTTAGTAGAAGGCACACATATTAATATGCTACACAAGATCAAATTTAGAAGAAATTTTATCTAATGATTCGACAAAAATTTCCCCTTTAAAAAAAATCAATCAAGTATTACCATATCTAATAAAATAACAAAATCCTTATTACCTTTAAATAAATAATCGTACCCTAATAATATTAGTGTTTTTTTGCCTTAACCTAGTAACTATGCTGTTTTTTTTTTGAGAAGGGGGGTAAGCCAATACGCTCATCCCCAACGCAAGTTTTAAGCGTTAAGTTGGCACCCCAGTGTATATAATAATCTCATGCCCATACAACGTTTGTTCCCGGTGTGTCTGGAAAGTGGCGATGATGGTGGAGAATCCAGCTATTGTAGACGCAGAAAGCCCAGAGAATGTATTATTCTAGTCAGGAATGAGAGGGTTATGAACAGCACACGGCCGTTCACCAGGTAGAGAAGCCTAGATCGAGAGTTATAAAGTCAAAATCTATTTAATATATAGCTTATTACATTGAGTTAAAAGATGGCTTAAGTACAATCCAGAAATTAGAATACTTAGAGCTGGATTTTTAAATTTCTGCATTTTATGAAATATAATCAATTCCACCTATACGGGTTTGTTTCCCGACTAACTAAATTGAGAATGAATATTTGGACATTGGCACTGTTCTAAAAATAATATTTGTTTGAACTCTTTTACTTTTATGAGTCAACGAATATTTATTTTCATGCTGTTGGACAATGTACTGTCAAAGTACCTGTAATGGTTTTCTAATTCTTCTATTTTAAATTATAATTTTCTATTCACCATCAATTAATTACATTCTGGAATATTATGTTTAATAAAATTACTCCTATTTATTAAAAATTTCAATAAAAGCTCACCCAAACAGCATGGTACCAGCGCCAGCAGCTATGGTTCCAATTGAAAGAACAACTTTCGCACCAAACTTGTCAATCTAAATATTTGGAACAAAACATCAATACATACGAACTCTGTCTTTGTAAATAAATACATTATATTTATTTAAATGTTTTGTTCATAACTTCATATATATTATATTTTGTGGACAAAGGCAGGATCTGGACTCTTGACTCTTGACAGTTGTTGATTTGCAATTCATTTGTTGGACTATACACTGAACTTTTATAATGAAATAATTATTCTGATTTAAAGAATATTTAGGCGACTTATTAATGTACCGCGTATAATTACAGTGAACAATTTACAAAAGAATAACAAACTAACATCACCTGGTCAAAAAGTTCAATCCTAGTAAGTTCTTGGATATAATTTTATAATACGGTATCAAGTTATAATATAGTTTCACGAAGATCCAATACAAAAATAAGTTTTATTCACTGCATGTTAGTTGTTGGCTTTTTATTTTTATCGAAGATTGTAAGTTGAATTATTATTATTATCTTATAATACAGTAAAATCACAAAACTACAAGCAACAAGCTATACGTGCCAAGTGATATAACGTGGACATAGGAAGATGACAGATAAAACCGTAATTGTAACTTTTACGAACGTTTCATGAACTTTAAGATGCATCTAAACTGTTTCGTGGTTCTCATAGTATTATGTTATCATTATACTTATAATTTTTTGTACTCACATATTTTCCAAAGAAAGTCCAGATGTAAAAATGAATAATTCGAAAATTCTAAATACAAGTCCATATTCGGTAGCCGTGGCGCCTTTCTTTTCTGCCTGTAAGAAATTTCAAACACAATAATTTTTAAATAACCTTAATTTAACAAAATTGACATTTTTTAAACAATTCATAAAATCAGGACTCTCTTTAAACGGAGCCATCTTGAATGATTAACGTAACCTAACCAAACTAACTGTACAGTTGTTCCAACATACACACAGTGCACACTCCAGATACATTATATCCAATAGAATATTATCGTTAAAGTCTTTTGCCCTTAGGCTTCAAGTTATTAACCAAACTATTTATTTGATTAACACATAAACCAATGTATTATTTCATCATAACTTAATCGTTCCATTTAAGTTAAAGTTGTGCAACTTACCTCCTTAGGATAGAACGGCGAGTATATTGAAACACACGCGGCGTTTGCGAATGACAACTACACAATGTGCATACTGTTAACCATTGCTTCTTTGTGTAGCTCACTTTAACTGTCGTTTCTCCATTATGGCTGATGAATTACTGTTTAGAAAACTTTTCTCATGTTATCCTAATATCACTTTTGATCCAAACAACTGCATTGTTAATGAAGTTCTCTTCCTGTAGATAGTGTGTGATAGCAGGTTATATCTGAACTGTAGTCACATGATCTGGAAACTCATCTATTTGATGGTAGGCCTAAATTCACTTCATAACACAGCATTATAAGATGTGAATCTGTAAAACATACAAAGAAAAAGATTGGCTATTTTAGGTGTCAGTAAGTTATGTATTTTGACTATAATTATTAAATAGTGATTTGAATATTAATAGTTTTTATATGTAGTACCTACACATTGTTTTGTATCCGTTATGTTAAAAACAATATTGTCCATAATTGACATATTTTTAAATATATTTCTCTATTTAAACTCAATTTTAATTTGGTAATTTGGTCAATACTTGTTCTGACTATACCTAGAAGGGTTGTAATTTCGGGGTGCATATTCTGTACAAATAGAATATTTTATAAAGTGTCATTTATGAATTATGCTATGATATATATAAAAAAAAGGATTTGAAAGCCGATTTGAGAAATTCACCAAAACGCCAGCTTTCACAATTTCACGATCGAAACGTTTAAAAAATTCGTGTACATATGTCACAGTGACTGTTTAAAGACATAATTTTTACATGATGTTTTTAGTTTTTGTTTGTGACATAGATAAGTGTCGAGTATTTTGTGGGTTATATCCCCTTTAACATAAAACATAACTTAGTGTTTTAATAATAAAATTCAAACTTAAAATTCTTTATTAAATATAAAAGCGTACTCACAAGATTATAAAATATATCCTTTGTATCGGCACTGTAAGTTAAAACCGTCCATTGGAAGCTATCACGAAGTACACACTGACAGAGTCTGGAGACTTCAAGCATGGAGAAGTTGTATCTACAGCAGTGGCGAGGCGTCCGCGCATGCAAGGCATGCACTGCATGCCTTATATTTTGAGCAATAATTACTGATTATATATTTATTTGAAATGATTACTTATTCATTTAGTTCCTGCCCATTATTACTCCCGTTGCATATTTTACTTTGAACTTCGCGCATTGCGCTACGCGTAGTGTATAATATGTTGACTAAAGCAGGAGCCAGTCGCTTAAGCTGCATTCACTACCTGGACGTCGGCGAGCGCTCGCTGCCGGAAACGGCTGTTTCGACCAATCACGATTTGGGTGAGCGCCCTGCCAGCGCTTCGTATCGCCGAGGAGCGCTGAAGTTGGTTCAGTTCAACTTTTGGGCCGGCGCTCGACCGGAAATTTAACGATATTAAGCGTGTTTGAATTATTTATTAATATATTTGCGTCTCAAAAATCGAAAACATAATTTACCATACAGTTTAAAGCTGAAAATAGTGTATCAATCGTTGCAACTCTCATTCATATTATGACTATTTTGGAGAGGGGGTAAATAGTTCATCGAGCGCCCGCCTCGGCACCGAGCACTCGGCGCTCGCCGACGTGTAGGTAGTGAAGGCAGCTTTAGCCTGCTTCACTAGCGCACGGGGACAGATGTTTGCAGGTTGAGGTGGAAGGCAAGCTACGGTCGTCAGAGCTTTATTCCCCTGTGCGAAACACAGGGGTTGGGTTGACTAGAGCGAGCAAGAGGCTGGTTGAGAGAGCGCGACTTATGGGCTAACGCCGTAGAAATGCTGAGAAATAAGCTGTGTGGCCAGTGCATTCATCTCCACGGGTCTTGCGGGTTATCCGCACTCGCTTACTGTGCGAAGTGCCAGTGGTTCCCTCTTCATCTGGACCTTGACGGGCGCCCTTGTCTATTGTAGGATTAAAAAGTATTGAGATTTTTAATGATCTCGTGTGTAATCAATTAATCACATTCATAAATTTTAATTTTGTAACTACTTACAAAAAAATTTGATTGAAAGATACGAGTTTATGACATTAACTATTTATTTTAGCACATTCACGATTGAAAAACACACTCAAGTTGTTAAAGTTGTTCTTGAGAAACGGATTATCAATAAACTAAAGAAAGAATTCAAAATTTAGTTAACGATTAAATTATTGAAGAGATTGTCAAGTTAGACAGGCTGCTAGAGTTCATCATTTGAAATAAGTCGCGTGATTGAGTGAAAATTAAAATTATGATCAAAAATGAAAATGATTTATAAAGCCGTGCGCTTCTCGTCCAGTAGCTAGGGCTGCCTAACAAGAAAACACACCCCCTCCCCGACTCCCTACCGCCAACCAAACCCTTGCTTGAAGAGCGCATTTGTTGTTACATAATGATTAATTTTTGTTTGCATGCCCACCTTCGAATGTCACCCCCTCGCCACTGATCTACAGGGAGAATGTTATTGCTTTGACTGTACACGGATGTAGTACTGGCATGGAGGGGTTGAATATACGATCGGAAATAAACCTTTTTATGCGGTCACTCGTTTCTCCATATTTACATGTGATGAAGTAATCAAGCAGTAATCTCTAAAGGTTTATTACTTTGTATTCAATTTCAATGTGAATGAAAAATTATTGTACTCACTCGCTACGTTAACTTATTCATTATCATGTGGTTTTTAGATACCGCAAAACCGGGTTACCTAATTTCAATTTTTTCCTGTATTAAAAGCCATCTGTAACGACCTATGCCACAACTTTATAATACCCTCCCACACCTGTGTCACTAAAAACTAATACCCCTTTTAAACATACGACCTTGGGGGGAACGAGGTTTTCCATAAAACGAGTTTTTTTTTCCACACCACGAGGGGGCGTGTGATCGGAATTTGGGTGGCCCTAGACCGGAAAGGATCGAGGATTTCGATAAAAAATACCCCGGTCGCGCGGACCCCGTCTTCCCCCCCGTTTTTCTCGAAAATGTCCAAAATTTTCGCGCGCGGGCGGGTTTTCTCCCACTTTAAGGCCGGGGAAAATTTTTCTAATTTTTGCGTCACCCGTCATCTCTGGAGGGGGTAATACGCAGGGGGAAAAGCGTAAACCGTTAAAAAAAACGTCCCCTTTTCAAACCCCGGGGCCCTTCACATTACCGAAATTTTTAAAAAAATTTTGGGTAAAACTCTAGAGCTTTGTTCTTTGGTGATTTTGAAAGCTTTAAAGAGGATGCAGAAGAGAGGAAAAAATTGTCCCGGAAATTTCGTTAAAACCGAGAAAAAAAATTCCAAAAGTTTTCGTTTTTTCAGTGCTATTTTGAAATGTTCAAAAGTCGAATTTTAGCAGTCCAATAAAAAACTTTCGTGTTTCAACACCTTCGTTGGGGATGTATGTATCAGAAAAAACAATATTTTTGTGTACCGAAAATCAAACCCCGTCGTAAAGGTAAAAAGTTGAATGACGTCAGGGACGTCCGATTTTAGACAATGTCCAACTTTAGTGGGCCAAAATCGACGGTAAATATTTTATCTCGAGCACAAGATTGATTCACAAAAATGTACGATTCGTCACGAATGATTTGGTACCAAACTTTTTTTATTATTGAACATAGTTCGATACGATAGGGGAAAATTACAAATTGCCACGTATAAAAATTTTCTTCTGAAAATATTTTGCACCAACATTAAATGGGGTGGGCGGGGGTGTAATAACCAAGATTTTAGTTGTAAGTTGTGCTATTAAAATAAAAAATGATTCAGGGAATCCGGTAATGAACGTTTAAACTCTTCGTTTTCACCCTCTGTGGGCGAAAATTCCCTTTTACCTGTTATTTTACATTTTTGTGGGCATCTTTTTCTGGATAAATAGGCCACCTTGGCGGTCGTAACTCAAAGGAGACTTATTTTTTGAAAACGAAAAATATCATTTTGCACGCAGGGGACATTTATCTACAGTTTCATAACAAACATTTTGTGTTTTGTTACATTCGCCGTGTTTTTTCCTTCCGACAAGCAATCCATGTGTAATTATTTAAAGAATGTAATAGCATTTTCTTATCCAACATGATTTTTTGGATGCCCCGAAACGGGCCCTATTTCGACTTTAGGTCCCTACCATGTTGGGCTTTTAAATTAATATGAACATCAATCTTAATAACAAAATTTACTCCGTCTCACTTTCAAAGGTCCTGAGCGCCGAAATTGCACTGAAAATTAATTTTTTAATTAAAAAACGTTAAAATAAATTATTATCATTTTACATTTTGCATGTTTACTGTGTTCGGATAATACTGAGACGCTATTTGTAGCAAAATCTATTTATTCTCAAGTGTTGTAAGAAGATGTGCAATGCTCTGCATAAAATGAGGCCCTGAAAGGGTTAAGCCTACTACCCAAATTTCAAGAAATCAATTCAACACAATTTTCACCCGAACAAGGTTCATGTGGAAGATAATGACATTCAAAATCCAAAATGACACACATAGGTACTTAAAAACTTGACAAGATCTACAAAAGCGTATGCGTGCTAGACATTCACCAGGTCAAAGGGTTTTTTAAAGGGCAATTTTGAGTAGTTAAAATATAAATAAAATGTAAATAAAAATTAAATTTTTAAATATTTAATTTTATATAAATCAATGAACCACTACAGGGGTCGGGTTATGATAAAGGGGCAATCGAGGACATGAACCACTGTTGAGGGCAATCCTAGACTATTTTTGTGTGAGGGGGAGGGGGAGGGGGAATGTAAAGTCGAGTTTTCAATACTTAAACATTTAATTTTTGGGTTTGAAATGTATTAACTTTTTTCGGTTTTTACGTCACAGGGCCGCGTCCAAGGCATCCGAATTTCGAGGACTGTTTTGACTTAACGCCGCAATGACACAGTTTGGGGGGGGGGGGGCGAGGGGGATTTTGGAAATGGGATTTAATACATTTGATCAATATTTTCAAGCCTTTTGACGAAATTATGTTCAATACCAGTATTTCCGTCGTGATGGGCCAAGATGAGGGGTTATGAACGAAGTGGGTGGTTTGAGGGGGGAGTGAAGTCGACTTTCCATACAAAAACCTTAAATATTTAGTGAAATTTAGGAACTTTTTTCGGTTTTGCTCTTTCAAATTATGCACAGGGCTGCGTGCAAGGCATCCGATTTTCGAGGACTGTTTTGACTAGACGCCGCAATTACACAGTTTAGTGGGGGGGAGGGAGGGGGGGGATTTTGGAAATGGAAATTAATACATTTGATCACTATCTTCAAGTCTTTTGCAGAAAAATTTTGTTTAATACCAGTATTTTCCGTCGTGATGGGCCATGATGAGGGGGTATGAAGGTGGAAGAGTGGAAGGGGGGGGGGGTAAAGTCGAGTTTTCAGTACATAACAAACACGACAGGGACTGCAGGACGGCTAAAAACGTTGACGATCATAATTTTTGCATTGGGAAATTGACGTGTTTTGACCCAGGACTACCGTCACCCTTTTTGGGGTGCCAAAGGGGAATTTGGATTTGAATTTTTTTTCATTTTGATTTTTCGCCGAACCGAACACGTCAGCGGGCCGGGTCCAAAAAAATAGTGAGGATCTGTCAAATTTTGACGTGTGTAAAAAAATTTTTTTGAATTTCTCAAAAAGTGGTTGGTCATTTTGGGGATAAAAAACATTTCTTTCGTCATTACTCGGGCAGTTCTTTTCCTTCCGGGCCATCTTGGGCTTTACGGAAACCCGGGCTGACGAGGCTAATTTTTGCGTATCCCGGAAAAGCGTCCCGGAAAATTCGGCGTCACGGAAAAACCCGGAAAAGTACAAAAGTTGTCAGATTTGCCACATTTTTTTCCACAATGTTTCGGAGGTCGAGCGAGTCCGTAAGTGTTTTGAAAAATCGTTGGTCCATTTTTTTGGGGAAAACCAAAAACATTACTTTGTTAATAACTTTTGGGAATTGTTGTCCAATCTCCGCCATCTCGGGCACTACGGAACCGGACGTCAGACGCCGACATTTTGGCGTCCCCGGAAAAAAACCCCGGGAAAAATACCAAGTGGTACCAAAAACAAAAAATGTTTTTTAACAAGTGTTCAGGAGGACAAGGCGATTCCGAAAGCGTCGTGCAAAATCGAACGTCAATTTTGGGAAAACAAAAAACATTTCTTTCTAACAACTCGGGCAATTGTGGGGAGGGGGGGGGCGATTTTGGGGAAATGGAAAAATTTAATACATTTTATCAACATCTTCCAGCTTTTTGCGGAAACTAGGTTTAATACCAGCATTTCCCTTGTGGTGGACCATGATGTGGGTATATGATGGAGGGGGAGGGGGAAAGAGGTGTAGAGTATAGTTTTCAATACTAAACCTTGACTATTTAGTGAAATTTAGTAACTTTTTTCGGTTTTGCTCTTTCCAATTACGTCACAGGGCCGCGTCCAAGACATCCGATTTTCGAGAGTTTGATTGGAGGGGGGGGGGGGGGGGGAGATTTTAGAAATGGAAATTAATACATTTGATCAATATCTTCATGTTATTTCATTTTTGGGGCGATACCAATGGCGTCAGAGGGATTTACGGCCCTTATACTAAATTATTTTATTTTTAAATTGTTGGTCTATTTTGGAAAAATCAAAAAACACTGTTTCTTTTATTAGCTCCCGGCAATTTTTGTGCGATAGGGTCCATCTTGGGGTCTTTGGAAAACCCTATTGGTCGAACGCAGCAGGGGTTATTAACAGGGGTTATTTTTAATTGTTAAATAATGTAATAACATTTTTTACTACATCATCTTTTTTCCCGCAGCCTTTGGGGCGGCGGGTAGGATCCGGCGACGTCCCGAAAAAGTGTCGGAAAACAAGGGAAGCGTCAGCAATTGAACTTTTTGATTATTCTTGGCCATGCATTTTCGCCTCAGATTTATACTGTTTAATTACCATAGCCGAGAATGAAAGAAAACTGGAAAACTGTCTCGGTTTGCGATTTTCCTATCAGAAGGAAATGTAAACCTAACATGGTAATACAACCGAACCTTGAAATTTTCAAATAATCAGGCAACGCTAGGAGATTCACGGGCCTTCGGAAAGGGCGAGACACACCAGGGTGTTACTGGGATCGTTTCATAGCTTGGCCTGCCTTGGCCCGGGCTGACGCGTCTTATCTGGGGCATCACATTCTGTCAAGGTCAGACCGTTCCCGAGGATTGACGTAATGTGGCTCATGACGTGGCGCAGGGAATGTTATCGATAGCAGCATTGCATACAAGTGGTAAAGAAGTGCGTCTTTCACATCAGAGTCCCACAATTGTCCCAGGAAACATTTCTCACACATTTTACACAAAAGACGCAAAAATGTTCCGATTTCGAAAATCATTTTTCACCGTACTTAGAGGCGGCGGAAAAGGTCCGGCGGCGTATCGAAAGTGTCCCGTAAAACAAATTGTCCCAGGACTTCGGATAAACGACAAACGTTACCCCCAAACTACCGAATCGCGGCCGTACACGGACCGATTCGCGATTTTTTCGCGTAACGAGGTTTTCCAACTACGAGGTATTCCGAGTACGAGGTTTTCCCGCCCTCCGCGTAGCGGCTAAAAAGCCGCGCTTGCGCGACTTGTCTAGATAAGATGTTTCGCAACCTTGTACTAATAACCGACAGTGTTGGCTCGGGCGCTAGGCGCTCGTCCCGGGTTCGAATCTTGTCGAGACCGGCAATCCTAACTGAAGGTTTTCCCGAGTTTTTCATGCAAGGGATTAAGTCCTCATAAACAGCCCTCGGACATCCCTTCACAGTTGTCCTATCCGAAACATACCTATAGTTCACCTAAAGAGGGGCATATTGTACCCTATAACAGGTTTAATTGCAACGATAGAAGAAAAATGTACTATAGTAAATATATATCATTTGTGACCCATGCACTGTTTGCACTGCATTCTCCGTTATCTACGCATTATAGTGCACAATGCAATGACAAAAAAAGTTATATATTTTTCAGTTACTTCTTATCAGAGAGCAATTATACTGGTTGTTGACAATAGTATTAAATTTATTGATAATTAATAGAAAAGTATCTGAAAACTGACGTAGGATTTCTGAAATATGTCTACGTTAAACGTATTTGAAAGCCGTCTGCGGTGGCACATACGACTAGGGCGCTGTTCCTAAGCGTATAGATCTACTAGGTCGTGGGTTTAAATCCCGCATTATGCACGTTTTTTTGTTATCGTCCTTCATCTTCTTCTCACCACTTATCGTTTTGAACAGCCTCAGTGCATTAATTTGAGGCGTTAAGGAACAGAAATCATCATCATCGAACGTCTAACATCCTACATGTATCTCCAATGTGCTATTTGAGACAATGAGGCATACGTGGTAAAAGATAAGGGATATTATAAAATTAAAAAAATTATGCAAGATCAGAACCCCCGTACCTTGGAGTCTTTTGTGAAATATTACTTTTTTAAGCTTAATAAAAGCCCACTTAGATCGATCTATGAACAAATTTTGTTTTATAATAAGTACACACGGTTTTATTTGTAAAGAGTGCATAGCGCATCATGCGTTTTGGTTTGATTTTAGCATTGTATACAATATTTTAGCAAGTTGCTACAAAGTATACCCAACTTTCAAGAATATAATATATTTTAAAGTCATAGCTTATTTTTATAATGAAAGGGTTATATTCATCCTCTAAACTCAAAAAAATATATTACATTCATACTAAGTTATGAATTTACAAAGTACTAGAAAAAATATTGGGACCACCATGACCCCACATTTTTTTTGGACAAACTTGGTTATTATCGAGAGGTCCCATCGGTAAAAATCTGCCATAAGAAATAACACGGGAACGATATACCTTGTGATCTTGGAGGATTTCGATCAAAAAAATATTGGCCATTATTGACGAACGCGATAAATCTTTCTTTAAATCAGCTTTATTTTATTTTGAAATTTGGACAAGTAGTTCAGTCAAAATATGCTAATTACCAAGAAGGTGTGTGATTTTGAAAATCATATTTTTAAGTATCTAAGTGTATATTTGTGCACAATTTAAATATACACTGTTATATAGGACCATTTTGGATTGGTACGATGCTCTTTCTATGTGGAACAATCAATTAGCAGGTTGAAGGCGATTTTAGAAATTCTTCAAAACGTCAATTTCCGCAAATTTTAGAATGAAAACGAAACAAAAAAATCTTGTAAAATCCCAGTTAAAAGATAAATTTTTTGAACGGTCATTTTAGTGTATTATTATGCTGTAGATTATGTTGTAAAAATAATATTTGGGGGTAATAGCCCTTGATTCATCTCAAGTTATCTCTTACCTTACCTTATAAAAATATTAGTACACTGTATCTGGGTTGATATATAAACAAGTCGACTATCCAGTTGACTAAGCTGTGGAGCATAATGTTAATAGTTTATCACAGATCACGTAACTGGTGAACTGTTAGCACTGTACGGGTGTTGCTTGGTAGAGGTGGGTGGGGTGGGGGTGGGGGTGGGGGTAAGATAAAAAGTATATATAGTCATGTTCAGGAAAAAGCAATGGTTATACCCTACCTTTTCTATACAACTTTCCGTAGTGATGCAAAACCAATATTGGTCACGAGAAACAGTTTAGGATTAGTTTGTAAGTGCACTGCATGGTGGGCGTCCACCTCTTACTCGGTAATCATGTACTCAAGGCTGTACCGGCACGGTCAAGGAAATCTGTCGAGATTTCCTCTACTGCACAACTGTTGGATGTGGCAACCCCCAGAGCCCATTGCCCACGGAAGTGGGATTACGATAGTGTATATCCAAGGGTGGGACGGGGGGGAGTGGACAAAAACCCCTTTTGCCAAACAAAGTGTGAAAGTGCACTTTAACGTTACAGTGGAGAATATAGAATAACATTTTGATCGCAAAACTAAAGGCAAATTACCATCTTACCAAACGAAGTTTTTAGTAGATACAAGGTTGGTAATTGTGATGCTTTAAACGCACAAATTTTCACCAAAATGACCTTGAAAGAGAAAACTTTTGGATTAAAACGGGATTTTTGGATGAGCGTAGCGAGCGTAGCGAGCGAAGCGAAGATTCCATTTCACTACACTGGAGAAAAAATCCGGAATGTTTTTTTTTTTTTCTTTTCTTTTTTTTTTTTTTTGTATTTTTGTCTGTTTGTTAGCACGATTCCGGCTAAACCGATACTCCGATTGCGATGAAATTTTATGGAGGTCTTCGAAATCTCTGAACTTAGAACTGCCACGTTTTTGAGCACAATCGAAAAAAAATTTCTCATGAAAATCGCAATTTTAGGATTTTTTTCGATTTTTTAAAAATTTCTTCGACTTACAACACCTACATGCTTTGTCCGATTGTAATGATTTTTTCACAGAACCTTAATTTTATAAATTGATATATTCGTGTAAAATTTGAGCGTTATCAAAAAAAATATTTTTTACGAAAATCGCAATTTTACGACTTTTTTCAATTTTTAAAATTTCTCCAGCTTATAACACCTATATGCTTTATCCGATTGTAATGATTTTTTACAGAACCTTAATATTATGAATTATTATATTCGTGTAAAATTTGTGCGCAATCGAATAATTATTTCTTATGAACATTTCAATATTACGAATTTTTCCTTTTTTAAAATTACGAATCATTTAAAAAAATTAAAATTTAAGTTAATTTTTTATTTAATTTAATTAATTTAAAAAAAATCTTCAACTAAGTAATGATTTTTTCACAGAACAACAGTAAATCCGCATAACACATGGCAGCTCAATGCACCAATTACGCTCATCCAACAACGCGGCGGGACTAAAGCGTTTTCCTAGTAGTAGATAAATTTGATCATTGTGATACTTTTAAACGCACAAATTTTTCCAAAATAACCTTGAAGGAGAATAATTTTCCGGGGGGTAATCACCTCGGATCACCCACTTAGCCTTCGGTACATCTATAAATTCCCCTTTATGAATTCCTGGTTACGCCACTGGATATATCTGTTTGGGTGTGCCCCGTGAAGTCAGCACGACTAACCCAGAAACACTGAGCGACAATCGAGAGATAATGTGTCACAAATTATTTTTTTAACAACTGGTTGTGAGGCAGTGAAAATGACACTTTTGTTATCACTTAGATTATGGGAATTTGCGCCACGTTCCCTACAATTAATTGGATGAGCGTAGCGAGCGAAGCGAAGATTCCATTTCACTACACTGGAGAAAAAAATCCGGAATGTTTTTTTTTCTTTCTTTCTTTCTTTCTTTTTTTTTGTATTTTTGTGTTCTGTGAACACGATTCCGGCTAAACCGATACTCCGATTGCGATGAAATTTTATGGAGACCTTCTAAATCTCTGAATTTAGAACTGCACTGTAGGAAAAATAAATCAAAAAATTCTTTTAAAAATCGCAATTTTACGATTTTTTTCGTTTTTCTTTTTCTTTTAGTTTGTTTTTTTTGTGTGTTTGTTAACACGATTCCGGCTAAACCAATACTCCAATTGTGATGAAATTTTTAGGAGACCTTTCAATTCTCTGAACTTAGAACTGACACTTTTTTGAGCGCAATCGAAAAATGATTTCTCATGAAAATCGCTTCTTTACGATTTTTTTTTCGTTTTTCTTGTTTTTCAGTTTGTATTTTTGTGTGTCTCTGAACACGATTCCGGCTAAACCGATACTCCAATTGCGATAAAATTTTATGGAGACCTTCTAAATCTTTGAACTAAGAACTGCACCGTACGAAAAATAGATCAAAAATTATTTCTCATGAAAATCGCAATTTTACAATTTTTTTCATTTCTCTTTTTGTTTGTTTTTTGTGGGTTTGTTAGCAAGATTCCGGCTAATCCGGTAGTTCGAATTGCGATGAAATTTTCAGAAGACCTTTAAAATCTCTGAACTTAGAACTGCCACTTTTTTGAGCGCAATCGAAAAATGATTTCTCATGAAAATCGCTTCTTTACGATTTTGTTTTTCGTTTTTCTTGTTTTTTCAGTTTGTATTTTTGAGTGTTTGTTAACACGATTCCGGCTAAACCGATATTCCAATTGCGATGAAATTTTTTGGAGACCTAAATCTCTGAACTTAGACCTGCCACGTTTTTGGGTACAATCGACGAAATATTTCTATGAATATCGTACTTTTACGATTTTTTTTTCGATTTTTAGTGCGATATTTTCGTGACATTAGGGCCGATTCTGACCAGACGGGTGGGGCTACAATGTACATATTTTACATGGGACATTAAGGTAATGGTGATGTATCGCTTTCTGAAAGAAAAATTTGAAAAAAGTTTGCTAGAATCCACGGAATAAAGGTTTAAATATGATTTTTTTTAGGTTTATAAAAATAACAGGTAACAATAGAAACTTGACAACAATCACCTACAATGCATTCACAAAGCAATTGCAAAGGAAAAGTGGTCTCACGCAAAGTAAAAACTTACACAAACGCTCATCCATCAACGCGGCGGGACTTTAGCGTTTTCCTAGTATACATAAAGATTTTTTAACGTCGGTAATGAAATATAATAATTATTAAATCATACACATTTTAACCACACAAATATAACTTTTCATGTTTTAATACAACATGTCACATAATTACTAGCAGAGATCAAAATATGTTGCACGATGTATTGGACTTGATTCATGTTAAAATCTAAAGCGAAAGATAAATTTCGCATAATTCTCACTATTAATCATGAAATTTTATATTTTACCAACATAACATCTTTTGAAATGCTTAAAATTCAGTGGAAAAGACAAATTAGTATGAAGTACGAGATAAGATTGCAAGGCGTACTTAATCTCCAAGCGGAATTTCGTGGAACCTTGCTCGTGGCGATTCGGTACGCCTTGGTCAGTCACAGCCGTGTAAGTAGTGTGACGTACTAGAGACCTGGCGTTACAAACCCATGGTCATGGTCAATACACGCCAGTTACTATTGTAACTCCATGGCATTACAATAGTCTGACATTCGAAACAAAATTTGATAAAAATTATGAACAAACGCAATTGTCGTTCAACTAAATGCTGCACATTTTCAGTTTATTATTTCTTGTAGGTCCGAATGGCAACGGATTCAGCTGTCAATGTTATCACCACCGATAAAATTGTTTTCTATGATTTGTTTAAAGATTTCAGTAAAATCGATTCAGTCGAACAGACACAAATAAACGGATCGAGTCCCATATGAGTTCAGTCGCTTCGCTCCCTCGTCTAATCAAGGAAAGTGCATATTGTAGAAACTGTTGACCGCTGTACAACGTTGCCAGATGTTTCTCCGTCCTCTGAATTGTTGTCACGTTTTATCTCGTTTGACAAAGAAGAGGATGGCAGCGGCCGTTGTTCGGTGTAGACGTACCACGTCATAGTTGCAAACTGTTGAAGCGACAGAAAAGAACAGACATTAACAGAAATGGTGTCCAAAAACCAAAACTACATTAATTTTGTATTACTAGACAAATTTCGAAATGACAATCATTTTAGCAAGAAAAATCCAAAATTCTCTTTGAAAATGTTCGTTTAAAAAATAACGTTTTCATTTGTCAATCTATCATGATTAATTTTGTTGTG
>JAMZAV010013368.1:0-17857 GCA_024449915.1 Sweltsa coloradensis | reverse complement strand
TTTTTTAAGTTTAAACTTTTATCACTAAAAAAAATCATATTTTAAAAAAAAATTTTGTCTTTGTTTTACCCCCTTTTTTTTTTTTGGTTTTGGGGTTTTTTTATATTCAATTATTAAACCCAATTTTAATGTTTGATATGATCCAAGATTGATGTAGTGGCCTTATTTTTCTACTAAGATAAATAAAATAAAGTCTTACCTATCTCTGCTACACACAGTAGAAATGTATGAGCCTACTTATAAAACCATGCACTACAGTAATGTCTCCTAGGTCCCGGAGAACTGGGTCACGGCAGCATCTACTCCATCCAGTCTCTGCTGTACGTGGAGATTAGGTTTATGCCCAACATTGCGCGATTATGAACCTAGTTTAAACATGTGCAGAACCCCGCGCTTGTTCTTATTATACAAACGTGCATAATGACCGTACTTCTCGGCATCGTCACGTTGCACAATCTCCACTTAGATCGCGTTGTAATAAAAATTAATGTTGCAACATTGGGTTCTATTGTTGAAAGGCGGTCTTATCAGCCACCTTCCAAGTGAACAGTTCGGCAACTCATTTTCGTACTTACCTAATGCAAAATGTACTTGGCACCAAACCATCAGTGAAAAATGTACACAACGCATTTTAAATGATAATAGCTGCAGTTTTGTGGAGTTTAAATAGTTTCTTATTCGGGATGTGGTGGAGCAATGTAGGACACATTTCAGATGTCAAGCGAATCACTTTTATTGAATGATTGAAGAAAGAAATGTATATTGTGGTAATTAATTAGACAAACAACTGTAAATCGTAAAACAATCAGAACCTTTTACTTCATTCGTTTGGCTGTGATGTGTGGCATTAGGCCAACTATTTAAATCGCTTTTGTCTAGGAATGCGATGGACGAAGGTAACAATAACATGACGTGCTAGAAAGAAGTTTACTTGTTCGAGATAGAGAATACATTAACGTTTCGACACCAAATCTGAACTTGTTGCGGATCCTAGTTAAAATCTCGATATTGTATGAATTAAACAAGAACGCAAATCGAAAAATAATGCAAGATACATTTAAAATCAAATTGCTGTATTGAAGTGCAGGTTGTTTGTGCAATTAATAAATAATTATTAACTTCAATATGTGGCGTTACAATTCGTTCAAGAACCAGTAAAAAATGCAATGTGTTATCGTGCATAGAGGAAACTATGAAGAATAGAGCTGTTTAATACAATAAACCATAATCGGGAAAATAATTATTCTGGGTCTCGTGGTACAATGAGTAAAAAACTCACACGTTATGTCGTATTTGTAGTAAAAATTTGATTAGACTACGAAATTCTAGACAGGACCGTCAAAAACTTTCTTGTTGCCATATCACCCTGGGGGAATTTATTTATAAATAGAATGATCCGTTCATTCGAAGACATAATTACAAGAGAACTATTCAAGTCGTATACAATATTCTTCGAACAGTATTTACTTTTACAGAGCATCAAAATCTAGTTTTAATTCAAGTTTAAATAGGTAAAAAAATTATACTACTATTTTATTTTCCTCGTTTTCTACGTCACTTCTTCAAACATTGCCGGCGTTTTATATCTCAACTACGACTTAGTCAAACACAGAACTCGGTTAAGCAACCACAGGCCTTTTTATCTTTAATGCTCTTGAATTTATAAAGAGTGCGGGGAGGTTGTCCACTGGCTGGCCTTGAACTAAAGCCACTCTGCCCTCACGTATGGAACGAGCTGAAAACCCACGTTTTTCTGAGGCCGCAGGGAACTATTTCCAAGTTGGACGGTGCTTGCGAAAAGAACTGAAGACATTCACCCCCGGGTCCCAGGGCAGAATAAGATCAGATGTTGACCGCTTTAGAAAGTAAACTACAGGGTAGTTGCTGTAGTGAAAGAAAATTGTTATTACACTGACCAACGCTTTTCTCGATAAAAGAAGAGGAGCCGATATCTTTGTGGGAGAAAAGGAACAATTTGTCAAGAAAGTTTAGAACGTTTCTTTGCTGTGAAGTTTAGCATCCTTGGTTTTATGTTTACTAGAGTAAAAATGTTAACATTGCACGGAGGTTTGTTGAAACAATAACATCAACACCAGCTTTCAGTAAGGTCACATTATGCAGAAAATGTACTTATTTTCCCATAAATGTATTATATCAATAATTAATTACACTTATATTTTTGGATCGTGTCCAACGAGTTAAGTCGGTGTTCCCGATGAAACAATAACAATCTCTGGTTGGTCATTGTTGTCTCGTTGTTGGGGTCGGCGCCAACAGGATTGGCTGTCTTCTTGAGATTCTAGTCCACCACTGAAAGTCAGTGGTAAGACGGAGTGGGTAGACAAAATAAAAATTCATATATTATATCTACTATCCTTTTCCTAATCAATGTTAACATTGTTATTTTAAGATATAACACATCTACAAGTTTTGATGAAGAATATGTAATTTTAATATTATACAGTTTTCGGGACATTTTACCGCGTTAATTGATAATAATTAATAATTGATGATTGTAAAAACACATTAACGATAGCCTAGCCCCGCATAACACTGGTAGTTCATGCTATATTGGATTTTATAATCTATCAAGTGATAATATAAAACCTAAACCTTTTCAAGAACTTACTTTACACAATGTAGCTACTAAGAATGAACCAAACGAATAACTGTTCCTCATAATATTTATCGATGCAGTAGATTGCTGTAAATACATCGTTTGTTACGTTGGACTTTATTGTTCTAGATAAGAAAGGGCATAAACTTTGTAAGAACTTCTCAGACAGCTAGGTACAAACTTAAGTTTCTCCCCGATACCACTTTATCTGTACTTTACCGGACTAAAGCCATTACCAAGAGGTCTGTTTCATCAATCAAACTTTTTTATCAGCGATCAAGTAAGATCAATTGCACCACTACGTACCTGCAACAGTTTCAATTGAAACCACTTACGTAAGGTTAAACTGTCGGTTCGTGCAACTGTGCACAAGATTCTACTTTAGAGTTTCCCATAGTCAAGAAAGTGTTAATCAAACTTTGGGTGTAATTAGCATTTAAACCTATAATACCTCTCGTTTGTTGGAATTATCACAGGTATAATGTTTTACACATACAATCTTACATCACTCCTCGAGGAACAAATTAGGCCCTGGCTAGGGTGCAAGTTTCTCGCACATAAATATTGGTTAGAACAGACTAGGCGAAAAGTATAGTTATGGCAAGCTGCCGTCTGAGAATAGGAGTGGCTTGGTTATTTATACCTGTATTGTTAGGAACGTAGATAAATGATGCGACAGCGAATAATAGAACAAATAACTTTCGTAGGAGTTGGGAAGTTAGTTTTATTATTAATACGTAAATCCCATTGCAACAGTAATTGACTTTTCCCCTGTATGTAGAACGTATAATGTTGTTTTTCGTTTTTCTTTAATAAAGTCTACATATTGCGTTTGATTTCAAAGAGTGCCGTGGTAGAAACGCGGAATAAAACCGCGTTGAAGCAACCAGCTTCCGCATATATGTTGTATTTACAAAATACAGCTGGGTAATCATGCATTTGTCAGTTTGGCAATACAATCACGGACGAGTTTGCTTTAGTAAATAAAGTAAGGAAAGTTTTCCATTCAACAACATTATATTGTTAATACCGTATGCAGACTGCTATGACCGGAGACCTAACTAGAGCGGCCTTCTTACAAATCGAAGTTAACAGCATTTTATTAACAATTTACAGTAGCCGAACTGAGTTGTAACCCGTCTTTTGTGCTGCGATAAATTATATACGGTACAGTTTTAAGTGCATACTAATGCTGAAACATAATAAGGCTGTTATTTGCCTTAAAAAGTAGCTTTATGTTTTGCGCTAAGGAATAATCTTCCAATTGTATAATTGAATTCATTTAAAAAACAATATGTTATAACTAAACTATGAATAAAGTAGGTGAGGCCTACACGAGTTTTGAAAAATGTATGTAACATTTCAAAATTATTCTTTTCAGCTCGCTGTTTGGCTTTCATTTTCGCTCTTAAAACAATATTATTCACATGTATCTATCAAACGAAGCGTGGTTTTTAATGTTTGAGAAGAATATTGGATAATAACCCACAGTTGAGCATAAAGTTTAGATTTTTAGATTCTTTATTTCTTTCTCGAGATATGCATAACAAAATTATAAGTATATTGAGGTTATTAAATGGTTTTATAACTGCGTAATGTTCAAACCTTCAACAATCTGAGTTATAATTTTGGCTTGAATACAACAACCATCTAAATATCGCATTAAAATCTGCTATAGGCACATTAAAAATATATTTAAATATAGGTTCTCTGCTTGATGGTGGTTTGGTATAGTTATCGCAGAATATCATGTGTGTATATAAACAGACAGTTTTTTAGTCCGAAAGAAATGAAAATCAAATAAGATTTTCCCCATACAAGCGTGAAAGCTTTTCATTGTTTGCGTCATAATTCAATCTTTTGTGAGACGGTTCGTCACAGTAGTAGGTCCCGTACGTGTTTAATAAAACCTTTAACTCTGTAATCAAATAATCAATGTTGGCTCCGACAGTCCTAGCCTGATGCATAACTCTCTCAGGCAGAGCGTGACGCGGCGCTGGGGCTCGCTTATCAGCTCCAATCAGGCACCTGTCAGCGACACAGCCTATGAAGCCGTTGTGTGCAGTGGAAATGTTCTATTCGCTTGCCATTCAAACTGAGCCGTTCGTTCACTCGTTCTAATTGCGTGAAGGCGAGAAACGTTGAATAATAAAGAAATGCTTTGAATAGATTCCAATTCGTACACGAAGTTTTAGGAACACGTTGTCAGTTACGCCTCCGAAGAGAGGCGGACAATCGCGAGCGTCTAAAGGAACTAATAATTATGGTAACGTTTACGTTCGAGAATCGAGCTCATCTCTGTTTTAGTTTGTTTGGTTTGTGTGGGTTCTAAACGTCAATCAGATTATCAGGTCGTTAATAAATTTCACTCAATTATTCACACTTAGCTCTTCGGTTGTTGGGAATAACTAACTCGATTGCGAAGTGTCAAATAATAAACTGGTAAATTAGAAAACACTCCACAGTCCACATGGAGTAATTGAAGAAAAATGTTCTTGAAAGCATTTCATTTTTTCATAACAGATAAGAGTGTTATTCTTAATCTTCGTTCATCGATTGATCACCTACTCGATAAATACTTGTGGTATCTGAGAGGGATCACAGAACTCAAAATTAATTGAATTGATTTGAGATTGTAGCTCATCATAAAAAACTACGAAAACACATAATAATATTTTAATATTTTAAGTTTCATATTTATAACACCTATTTTCACGTGTAGTACAACGCAACCGTATACGTAGCTAGAAACATAACCAATGTTCGGATCAAATATTATATTAAATTTCTCAATTCAATGTATTGGATGTGGCAGTTCCAAAAATGCTGATAAAGCAATTGGTGGTTAAACTATGGCGCTACATCCAAAATACTTGTAATGCACATTTTGTTACCGTTAAAACTATGCTCCTAGCGAGATTGTAATAGTGTTACATTCACATAGTAAAAAATGCGTTGCAAATAAATGATACGTAAGTGATACCTTCACGTATTTATGTAATATTTTATCTTAGGTGGGAATTTTGGCCAAGTAGATTCATTCAGACGCACCTTTCAAACGATTGGCGAAATAAATGTAAATTGAAATATCGCGCTGTTTGTGTCTGGTATCGTGATTCAGTAACCAGTTACGTGTGGGGTTAGGAATCATTAGGGGTATTAGTTGGGATCTGACGATCGAAAGTGAGAGAGTTTGAAGAAGAGGGGAAAGAAGGGTTGTGATTGCGATATACCACGCACATGAGCTTCGTGAGCGTGCGTGATCGTTGGTTATGTTACCGCCCCTGCTTGGTTATGTATACTTCGACCGAGTGTGTATGTACACTGGGGTCAGAAATAAATCAATGGGTATTATTGTATCTACAATGGCCCAGCCCTTGATTTTCTTCTGACGCGGGTGTACATATAAAACATCAACCAAGTAAGCGGACTAGATGTACACCCACGGTTGTACCTAACGGTCCGATTCTGATATTTTTTATTTATCAGTATAATTCACATAAGTCAGTGTAAAGAAGGAATCCGACAGACCTTATATTTACTTTCGCCCCCGGTGTTCATAATAGTTTTTTATGGAATAATCTAAAAGTAGGGAATCAATAATTTTAATTAGAATAGTCCCTAAAACAGCCACACGGACATTCTATCTAAAAACAATTTTAGATTAACAATTTTGAAAAAAAAATTAGCTACCATAGTAACGTCATTGAGCGTTGTTGGGAAAGAGAGTATGTTGCATCGTCATTTTTAATCGCCTTCCCGCCCCCCCCCCCCCACTACTCTTCCCTCACCAAGGAGTGATTGATGTCTTTAATTGTCCAAAATGCCCAATCTTTACAGTTCGAGACGCACGAGATTCAAGTTCCGACAGGACCACGTGAATCAATCATTAGCAGAGACATGCTCCGATGAAATGGATAATTATTGGTCGGCTGGATTGCAAACGGTTTGAAGAACTAGGCACAGCTAGCTAAACTAAACAACGTATAATTATTTACAAATGTTTATCATTTAATTTTCTTTACAAAAGTTGCACAGGAATTTATATTATTTATGATAGTATTATTCAATTATTGCGTCTAGATAATAAATACTTAGGAGGCGTGAATCAGCCAAGGTCATGTGTGTTTCCAGCATTTATGTTCTTGATAAGTTTATGCACGTACCTGCAAAAAAGTCAAGATATCGTTCATTAAAAAATAAACACATTGTACATATTTTATCCATCACTAATTAAACAAGAATGCATTTAATCGCACATCTTTAGTATTTCGCAGTCATAATCATGCAGTTCAATAAACAAAAATAATCTTTAGATCCATTTGGAGAGAAAAATATTTATGTTTCAAAGTTATTAATCTCACTCCACGTTCCATATTATGTGAGCACACGCTTTACCGGACAAATCTCAAATAAACAGTTTGGACATATTTTCCTGACATTTTTTGTCACGTTTTGTTTTTTTGTTTCTACAGAGAGTTATTCATACAGGAGTAGAGGGCGAAATTAAAAATATTTGAACCACAAAACCTCACGTGACATAATTGTGAAGGTTATTTCCGTGTTAAGGTCACCTCGCCCCCTCAGCGTCAGAGATAATGATACATACTCTTCATACACAACTAAACACAAAACAAAAAAAAAGGAAACGAACTGAGGCATTTTTATTTTCGCTACCATATTACGCCGATTTTCTGTTGACTCCCTTTCTACTCCCAAGAGCTTTAATCATTTCCACGAAGCCTTTTATGTAACGAACGATCAAGTAGAGCTTGAGAAGAGACCTAATCATGTCTTCATCAGATCGATATAACATGTCATATTCTTGCCACATTCATTTTACATCTACATTATATGTTTATCATTTCTTCGTCATAGCCTATAATCAAAACAAATAAAACATAAAACTATACCAATCATACTATGTGAAAACCACGTAAACCATCGCGTATCTTTACTAAACACACGTGAGAAATCATATCCCTGCCTTATCCACATTAAACCCGTATTAACACTCTCTTTGGGGTAGATTCTACCCCATGGCATGCCTCTGCCGATCGTACGAGGCAAGGAAGGAGGCTAAGGCATCCACATCCACTTTGCAAACTTCACGCAATTTAACCTGTTAGCGTGTTTCTAGTGCTTAATTCTCCACGAAGATAAAGACGCTCTCACCGTCTCCACTTCAACCCCTTCGTCTGTGGCTGGATCCGTCCAGCACGGGCCTGTACCAGAGTGATGCATAATTACCTGACGGTTGTCTCTCCCTTAACCGCCACCACCTTCTCTCAAACTTTCAAGTGCTCAACCAAGTCTTGTTTATATTTTAGTATTTATTATCATGCATATTACAACAGAGTACAAATTTTCCACAAGTGTAAATCATAGCATAGCCTATCGTAAAAAACATAAACTTAAAGCTTTAAAAATATACAATATACACAAAAAATCATTAACTCTGTAAACAAATTTGAAATCTAATTTAAATGTAAAACTATCAAAATTTTTAAACATAGAAATTAATAACAGATATCTTGAAAAAAAAAAAATGAAAAATGCATATGAAAAGAGACAATATCAAGGGGGATTAAAGGAAAATACAAGAAAAATTTAGGGGTTTTTTGGGGGTAGAGGGCTGAATTTTGATTGTATCTCAAACAAATTATAAAGAAATTGCCTCAGGAGCCATGAAAATTCCCATCCGTTAAAGGGGGGGGAAAAGGGGGTGAAAAAAATGGCATTTTTAAAAAATAAAAAAATCAAAAAAAAAACAAAAATTTTGATTCCTAAATTACAAAATGATTCCATATTGTAGTAAAAGTCCTTTTTAAAATAAAAAAATATATATCACCATATATGTTTTATAACCAGATTTTGCACCCTTTGTTTTTTTCACAAATTTACCCACTCTGCTGGGGGGGATTAGCCTCCAGTTACGGGTTAAGTGATAGGGCCGTGAATTTTCTAAAACACTCAGAAAATGATCTAAAAAAATTTGGGCCCGGGGAGCCTAAAAAAATTTGTTTTGCTTATAGGAGAAAGGGGGGGGAAAACAAAAAAAGGGGGTTTATAAAACTAAAATAAAAGAAATTTTCCATTCAAATATTATATTTCCCCTTTTTTTTTTTTTTTTTTCCCCCCCCCCCTTTTTTTTTTTTTCCCTTTTTCTCTTATCCCTTTTTCCCCCCCCATTTTCATAAATTTCCTCATATTACGAAGTGTATCGTGCGCCCCATTTTTTTTTGTCACAAATTCTCCTAATATTACGAAAATTTGGAGAAAACAAGATTTTGTGATGCTTTGGGGCATTTTTACTCAAAGACTTTGATCTCTTTTAAAAAAATTTTTCTCAATTTTAAAGAAAGTTTATCGTGTACCCCTCGTTTTTTTCAAAATTTTTGCCAATATAAAAAAAGGATAAAAAAAGTTTTTTTACACCTTGGTACGTTTCACTCAAAGGACTTTGACCCCATTTTAACAAGTTCACTCAATTTTAAAAGAAAAGGGTTTGTGGTGACCACTCGTTTTGTTCAAAAATTAGCCCATTATAAAAAAAATTATAAAAAAAGTTTTTTAAAAACCTTTGGTCAGTTTCACTAATGGACTTTGACCCCATTTTCAAAAATATGTTGACAAAGTGTTGACAAAAAACTTTTTTTCGTCCTAAATTTGATTTTTAGGATAATTTTAGACAAACGAGTCATCACATGATAGCTTTTGTTAATATTGGGGGTAAACTTTTTTAAATGGGGGCAAAGTCCTTGAGTGAACGTACCCAAGGGGTTTAAAACACTTTTTTTTATAATTTTCTTATTAAAAGGATAATTTTGAACAAAACGAGTGGGCACACGACACACTTTCGTTAAAATTGAGTGAACTTGTTAAAAAGGGGTCAAGTCCATTTTAGTAAAATGTACCTAAGGTGTTTTAAAAAAATTTTTTTTTTCCCTTTTTCTTTTCTATTTGGGATAATTTTGAAAAAAAACAGTGGTCCCAAAAGATACACTTTTGTTAAAAATTTAGTGAATTTGTTAATGAGACAAATCCCCTTAGTAAAAAAGTACCCAAACATCACAAATTTTGTTTTCGTCCTAATTCGTAAAATTTGGGAATTGGTGACAAAAAAAGTGGTCCCCCCTCATTTCGTAAAATTTGAGGGAAAAATTTTGAAAAAGGGAAAAAGGGGGCAAAAATCTGACAATTTACATATATGTGAAATTTTAAAATTTTTTAAATTAAAGTTTAGACCTTAATCTAAAAACACATTAAAATGGCGTTGTAAAAAATAATATTTGAATACGGATTTCTTTATTTGAGTTTATCAACCCCCTTTTTGTACACCCCCCCTTTCTCCTTTAAGCAAACAAATTTTTTGAGGGGTCCTCGGGCCAATTTTTTTTAGATCATTCTTCTGAGTGTTTTAACAAAAATTTACAGCCCTATCACTTTAAACCCCTAACTGGTAGGCTAATCCTCCAAACACGTGGGTAAATTTTTTGAAAAAAAGACAAAAGGGGGCAAATCTGGTTATATATACATATATGGTATATATATTTTTTTTTTTTAAAATTTGGGGTTTTATCTACAATATGTAATAATTTTGTAATCTTAGGATCAAATTTAGTTTGATTTTTTATTTTTTTTTATATTTAAAAATGCCCTTTTTTCACCCCCCTTTCCCCCCCCTTAACCGGGTGGATTTTTTCATGGCTCCCCGAGGCAATTTTTTTTTATAATGTTTTCTGAGTATACAGTCCCAAAATTTTGCCCTCTACCCAAAACCCCTAATTGTTAGGCTTTTAATCCCCTAGCAAATGGAAATAAGCTATGGTAAAATTTTAAATGTTAAAATCCTTTTAAAACTTGGTGATCACAGATTTAAATTTAAAAATATTTTGTGAGTAAGATCAATGTCTGTTCCCTTCAAGAGTTTTAAAAATATTAAAAGAAGCTGCAAACTGTTTATCTAAATTTTTTAGGGGGGTCAAGTGACTTAGAGCTGGTTGAAAAGTTTTATGATGGCGTGTATGTTTGGGGTATATAATTTAATTTGTCAAAATTTGAACACTGTTTTTTAAATTATTTACTTTTTTAAAAGGAAAAACCTGTAGAATTTTTTTTTCGTTTTCAAAACTCATTAGGTTCATCTTACAAAGTTGTGCATAATCTACTCTATGATACCAAATTTTTACATTTTATGCATTGATTTTTTTATGAAACACTGTTGTACCCTTTCTCTTTGAATTTTTGGGATTTGATGGGGGTTTTCCAAATAGGCTAGCATAATTAAATGGGGGCCTCAAAAGAGAGAGGTAAAACTTCCTCATTGTGGTTTTGGAGGAGAATTCTTTAGAGCGTTTCGTCTTAAGAAACCAAGAAACCCCTAAATGATTTTTGGAATAATGTTAAAAGGTGATTCTAAATGATAGATCATGAAAAATATGACACCTAAATCCTTGACTTTAGTGACTTTTTCCCAAAATCTGATCATTGAGAGTGTAGTATGAATTTAACATGTTTCGTTTTTGTAGTAAACGTAATACGCCCATTTAGTACTTTAAAGATTAAGCTTCCATGTTCTGCCCCTTCTGCAAGCGCGTCCAGATCTGCTGCAGGCAGGCAGGGTCGCATCTCTTCGTATTGGACGTATATTTAAGTATCAAAAACATTAAACAGCTCGTGACATAAAACAAGACGGTATTCTTCCAAACGGGAAAAAGAGTGGGGGCCCAAAATTGAACCTTGGGGGCACTCCAGATTTACGCTTTCAGAGATGATTTTGTTGTATAAATGACAACGACGGGTTTTTTCGTCCAGAAAGGTAGTTTCAAGTAACTGATAATTTTACCGGTAATTACAGGGTTTTTTTTAATTTTAAATTTATTATATTATTGATTGATTGATTGATTGATTGATTGGATTTTTTAACGTCTTTTTTTTATGAAATTTGGCTAATCGAGACAAAGGGGAGGGACGAAAGGGAATGACGCGGGGGGACAGGGGTCAAGGGTACCCCTTGTCCAATCTTATTAAAAAACATCCGGTTTTTTACTCATCACATGATTCAAAAATTCCTTCATAATATCCCCCTTTTTAAATTATGTATTTATATTTTGAGAATCAAACGAAATACCTTATATATTGAACATTTAACAGGTTTTTCCCACCTTCCATCTCACGTATTTCTGTCCATCAGAGTTACCGCATTGTGGGGAGTGGTATCGAAGTGCCAGTCAACCTTCGACTAATGGAAAGGCGTGGAAAAGTTGGGTTTAGCCGGGAACAGGAACTTAATTGCCTGCTAAGTGCTGGCCGTTGTTTCGTGCAATTAAACCACGGGGGTTATATTGATCACTTTTAAAAACGCAAAGGGTTTGATCGTTATCACTAAAACATTATAAAATATTTTCATTTTCTTTTTCTAGTTTACGAAAAAAACGGGTCTCCGTGCTGAGGTTTGGGAAAAACTTCTGAAATTTCAAAGAGTTTTTTTAACAGTATCTTTTTTTGATATTTCGGACTAAAATTACAGTGTCTTTCAAACAAATCCACCGTAAAATTAGATGATGTTTATCAGATAAAACTCTGCGGGAGCGATAGTGTTGAATATAAAATACAATTAAAACAAAGGCTTAACTTTGTATTTTCCCAAATTTTAACCCTGTAAAATTTTTTATTTGTATGTTTTAAATTTCCAGTAGCAACATTAACCTTACTTTTGTTACTCCCTAATAAAATGAAATTTTTCAAGGTGTAGTCTTTCACAACTCGTAGATAAGTGCGAGTGTTCTTGGGGTGTTCTTTATGGGGCCCCCTGTGTAAAAAATAAGAACAAAGCTCACAAAAGCGTAATTACTCAGCGTAGTAATTTGACAACTTGAAATTAAAAATGCTCTTCCCTTATAAATATCAGTGCTTATGCTAGTGCTTGGGCTTGTTTTTAGCGTTCTGCTTCCAATGCAGAAGGGCCAGGGGTTCGATTCCCCCGCTAAAATCGAATTTTTTAAATTCTGATTTGGACTTTAATCTATCAGTTCTTGTCTGAGGATTTTTTAAACGGGGGACTTTGGACCCCGGGGGCCTAGCAAAAACAAAACCGTAATTCCAGGGGGTAGTAATTTTATACAACTTGAAAATTAAACATGCTCTTAACCTTATAAATATCTAGTGGGTTATGCTAGTGCGTTGGTCTTTTGTTAGCTATCTGCTTTCCCAAAGCAAAAGGGGCCAGGGTTCGATTCCCGCTCAAGTCAGAATTTTTTTTTAAATTCTATTTGGGGGCTTTAAGTCTATCATTCTTGTCTTAGGGGTTTGTAAACTGACTTTGGAGCCGTCCTAGCAAAGAAACACATAATAAATTTCAGAAATTTTTCTGAATCGGCCTTGTTGATTCGGCGTTGATCCCGGGTGTTCGCACTGTCCAAAAACTGATTGATATATTTCCATTAAAAATATCGATCTTTGGTTTTGGGTTTTCGCTCAAACTCGCCATTGCGTCGGGGGCCCGCGGTTTGGCTTGGTCGCTTTGATTTAAAAGTCCCCCACTGAAAATCATTTTTATAACTGAGGGGTAGTCTGTAAATAAAATTTTATTTATTTATTTAAGGGGTATCTTTGGGGGGACCGGGGGCCCAAAAATGTAAAAAAACAACTTTGAACTCAACAAATTTAACCCATTCCACCTTGATAGCGAACGAACAACAAAAAGATGTAATATACACCAAATACAAAAATTTGAAAAAAAAAAACGGCACCAAGCTCTCCTTCAAAAGTCTCCGGCTGTGAATGCTGTGAGATATAGAAGTTGAGCCAAGCTTTTTATTCTTTCTCCCTATTTTCCCGCTTTTAAAATAAGTAAGATCATTTCGCCTGTTGACGAGCGCCAAGCCACGATTTTTGTGGTAAAAAGTAAAATTTTTAAACTCGAAATCATAAAAAAAATTTGCCTTGGCCATTGAATTTGGTTCATGGCCAAGCCATTTTTTTATGTTTTCGATTTTAAAAATTTTTACTTTTTTACCACAAAAATCGTTGGCTTGGCGCTCGTCAACAGGCGAAATGATCTTTTCTTATTTTAAAAGCGAAACTAGGGAGAAAAAATAAAAGCTTTGGGTCAACTTCTATATCTCCAGCATTCACAGCCGGAGACTTTTGAAGGAGAGCTTGGCTGCCGTTTTTTTTACAAATTTTTGTATTGGTTGGATAATAAGATTACTAGGAAAACGCTCAGTTGGACGCGTTTGTTGAGCGAGCACCGTACGTGCAACATGACCCGAGTACGACATTCCATAAGGCCCACCACACAGTATAGGCCTAACTGGATATTGACATTGTACACTATATACTATTCCAAATCTTTGCATGGGAAATAATTCACGTCATGCCTTCTAAAGTGTATCTTTGTATCTTCACTCCTCCTTCATTTTTTAACATCATTTTTTTTGAATTATGGTTACCAATAAGTCTTTAAGGTCTTGACCGATTTAGCTGAAATTTGGAAAATAGGAGAAGATGTTTTACTTATTGACCCCTGCAAAATTTCATAACGATCGGAACATTTTTATTGTTTTTTTTTTTTTTTTTTTTTTTTAAATTTTTTAAACCAACGATCGGATTTTGTTCAAAAACTATACAGCAACCCGCCTAGGTGGTACGTACATGTGTAAAAAATTTCAGGTCGATCAGAGAAACGGGTGTGACCTGTATCGAAGCAGTAACAGAAAAAACAAAAAAAAAACAGACATTCGAGCCAAAAGAGTCAAGTGGAGACGCTCGCTACGCTCGCTCAATTAGAGTTGTCATTAACTCTCTTTAACACTTTCATGGGTACATTAAAATTAATGATGCACAATTTCATAATCATACATTTCTCACCAGTTAAAATTCAGTCCATTATGTGCAAGCTATCATAGTTTGTCTTCGCTTTTCCATCATCAAAGGCCAATATCCAGAAAATATTTCCCCCTGTAAATTTGAAATTCTTTGTTAAGTGATTTTTTTAGTTATTTTTTTTTGTTAGATAACGTTGCTATAAATAAACTTCAAGGATATTTTTTTTCAATAGAAAAACATCTGTAAATAAATTATTCAGTTAAAATTGAAAATTACGTATTGAAATTTCAGCCTTAATAAGTAAAAGGAAATAAACGGTTTTAAATTTTTTAGTTACTAAAACAAGCAAGCTATGTAAACAATTCGCAATATAACTTTTCGTGTAATATTCCTGAATATGTTTACAGAAAAAATACAGTGTTTGTTATGAATGGTATTAATAATATGCAGTGTCAATACAAAATTGCTCCCGTTGGCATGACCCATTTACTTCACTGAAATTCACAAGTAAACTTCAATATGAATTCATCTACGATGTGTTTCTCATTCTATCAAAGCACAGTGCTGACTATTGTGTGTGAATTCTGTTCGCATAACATTAATTAATTATAATATGTACCCAAAAATTTTTTATTGTGCATAACCCTTTTTGATCAAAATTCGATGTCACATTCCAAACAAATCTACTCGCTTTGGTGTTGGACAGAGAAGCCTTTGGTGCAATTTCAATTATGCACACCGTATAAAAAGAAAGTCCCCATACAAAAAAAAGTAGGAAATCGACTCTCACAATTTTACATAAACCATAACAATATATTCATATTTAAAATAAATTTTTTTAGAGTCAACCCATTCCGTCACCGCAATAATGTGCAATGTTAGATTTGAATTAAAGATGTTCAAACCAACTTTGAAGACGCTACTTATTTCAAATTATTTAAAGTTTTTAAACTTATTTTAGTTTTGAATAATACAATTGATTTAAAATATGAAAAATGTATAAGAACAAATCTTGGTTTGTATTTTTACGTAATTGTTGGTTCGGGATATGACTTTCTAAAGTATTCGATGCTGTATTTTATGTGTTTTATATTGCCCTCCTTAGTATTCAGTTTTTGTAGATGATTATCCCATCCACGTGACACATTGAATTAATAAATGGGGAAGCGGAATAAATAATAAAATAAATATAAATACACCGTATTAAATAAAATATGTTTATTTGATTGTTTATCTTCTCAGTTCGGGTTTCGCCGTTATCTCTACCTTTTCTTTACATTGAATTGAAAAGTAAAATTAGACTTTAATATAAATCAATTGAAATTGAAATAATAAAAAAAATCTTTCATATTAGTTTCGCATAAACATGGGAGGCACATGCAAATGCTTTTTACTTCTAATCTTAGTCATCACTTAATGTTCTATCGATGGTGGTATCGATGATATCATTTTTTTATTGTAGTTGAAGATTTTTTATTTCTTTTTTGTTTGATGGTTTTGGTTTATTATTTTTTGTATTGTAAAATAACTAGGAAAACGCTTAAGTCCCGCCGCGTTGATGGATAAGCTTTTTTGTAAAATTTTTGTTTTCGCGGGACCACTTTTCCTTTGCAAGTACTTTTTGAATGCATTGTAGGTGATTGTTGTCAAGTTTCTATTGTTACTTGTTAATTGTAATTATAAATCTAAAAAAACTCATATGAAAACCTTTTTTTTATGGATTCTGGCTAACTTTTCAATTTTTTCTTTTCAAAAAGCAATACATCACCATTACCTTTATGTCCTTGTAAAATATAAACGTTGTAGCCTCACCCGTTTTGGTCAAATCGGCCCAAATGTCCGGAAATATCGCACGAAAAAAAAAAACGAAAAAAAAACGTAAAAGTACGATATTCATGAGAAATATTTATTCTATTGTACCCCAAAAACGTGGCAGGTCTAAGTTCAGAGATTTCAAAGGTCCCCTCAAATTTTCATCAAGATCGCATATGCCGTTTGCCCGGAATCGTGCGAACAAACAGACAGAAAAACAAACAAAAAAACAAAAAAAAAAAACATTGGAGCTACATTTTTTGAGGGGTCAGTAAAATTGAAGTCTTCGCTTCGCTCATCCAATAATAAATAGCTTTAGGTGAAAGCTGATCAAAAGAAGAGTCTAATGAAATGAAAGCCATATTATGCTTAATGTGTTTTGGGAAATAGTATCAGAATATTAACACAATTTGATTTAATTTTAGAAATGTAATCCCTCAAAAAATATTTTAACTTTGTGAAATTAGGCATGTTTTAGAAGTGTTCATAATAGTTGAACCCTTAAACAATTTATTTTGGTCTTATTATTCTTTTAACAATTTCACAAAATGTATTTAAATATAGAAATACAATTAAATGATCTTCCAGCACTGGGAACAAATAACATCACCATAAAATATCAAACGGTTTTTGAATTTGAACAGTTCTCACCTCTTTTTATTGCCCCGCAGAAGTTTAAGTTACGGGCCCTTAGAAACATTAATGCAACAGTTTTATTCATTGCGAGTGGGTAGTTTGTATTTTAATTCCGAGCGCTCTAAACTGTAACGTAATGATCCGTAAATTGTTCGTGGAAACGGGCACGTAAAACTTCAAAAAGGGAAATTTTTTGTTGTTTTAGTTCACGCTTGGAAAAAGCTTCTTTTCGAGAACGTTGTTTAAGCCGTTGGCTTAACAATAAAACAACTTGACGAAGTCTTGCTGACTTGTGCTTAAAACGCAGACGACGCTTAGCTTGATGCTGGTCTGGGGGTGAGTCACGTGCAATTATCTCAGTGCGAGTAATTGTGAATAATTCATTATGGATTGTCATAGAAAAACAAATTAATTGTGATATGAATACATTAATTGCCTGAAATACTAAATTTTGCGAGCAATTTTTACATCCAAATATTATATGAAAATGATTTGAGAATTGGTTTTACTTTTCCATCTATCCCTTCCGTTTTATTTGCAACATTAAGGGCTGTAGATACTGTTTTATTGTAACTCCATTTTTTTACTATCAAGTTGGTCATGTTACGCGTGTGACGTTTTGTGGCTTATAAAGGACAATGACAACGACAAAGATTCGTGAAGTGTAATTATTAAAAAATAAATTATTGATAAATCGTTAACACTAAAGGGGTTAAAGGCAATAAAATAACTCACGAACAAAATTTTGTGTAAAGTATTGCCTTTCAGTTTATTACAGTCCCCAAAGCCATTCGTTCCAGCCCAGTACCGCCCCCGTGTCTACATCAGGAAAAACACTTGTTATTGTAATTACCGCCAAGAGAAATAATTGGACTCGCTAGGTCAAACCACAGAACCTCCAATCTACTTTCTGTAGTCAAACTATTGGTTACGGTCTTGGGTGATCAAGCGACCTATACG
>JAMZAV010013367.1:0-15624 GCA_024449915.1 Sweltsa coloradensis | reverse complement strand
TTATTTTTTTTTTGTTCTTGCTCATGGGTGGCCTGTGTTGTCGTTGTCGTGCTTGCCCATCCAACGGTTCAACACACCCGTACAGCTTCAGCATTTGGTCCTGTTACCTGATGTTCAACAATTCTCCTACGACATAATGTGTGTATATGATTGTGAGTTCTGTGGGCTATTCAGAAAAAACGAGTCAATGTTAAATATTTAAAAAAAACTCAACATTTTGTTTTGAAAGCACAGAGCTTTACATCAAATTGATGTTAGTGGCACAACTCTTTGAACTGTATCCAAGTTATCCACTGTGAAAATTGATAAAGTTGATGATTTAATTGGTTGTGTATAAAGGTCAGTGTACCGTTTGTACTTTCATCCAATCAAACATGCATGTCCTACATCGTTCACCACAATATTCTTAGTTGTCATGGTATTGACATTGTTAAGAATAACAAAATTATTGCCTTCGTCTGTCTTGCGTCACGATATTGTAATACAGGATGGCATGAACAGTGTTCCTGCAAGATGTGGTTGGACGCATCCGACAGACAGAGCCGAAGATTCTCATCCAGAGGTCACTGTCTGATGGGTTCATTGTTTGAACCTCTATAGCTGAGCGGATTAGGTCAACTATTAGGGGTTTTGTGAAAGAAGCGTGAATTTTGGCTCAAACACTTATATCATTATTCTGATCAAATTGCCAAGAGGAGGCCTAAAAAAAGTCCACTGGTTTGGGGGGTTGGGGGGGTCAAACATTAGGGGTGGGGGGAACTAAAAACTTCATACAGCAATGAATTTAACAATAACAAACTCAAATTTTGGAATATGGTTGCTTAAGGTTTGCATAATTGAAAGAAAAAAATCATACTTGACCTCACTTGTTAATATTATCTGATTAAGTGACCTTTGACCTTTTGCTACTATTGTGTGTTATATTGAAAGAAATGTATCGTGTGACCACTCATTTTGACACAAATTATCTCCAGAATAAGAATTAAGAGTCCACAATCATGTGTTTTTCGATGACGTGTGTCAGATCATTTCGTGACCTTTGACCTACAACCAAGGAATTATGACTCGGATTACCTTAATTATTCGAGGTTTTGTGACAGAAGCGTGAATTTTGGCTCAAACACTTATAACATTATTTGATCAAATTGCCAAGAGGAGGCCTAAAAAAAGTCCACTGGTTTGGGGGGTTGGGGGGGGTGGGGTCAAACATTAGGGGGGGGGGAACTAAAAAATTCATACGGCAATGAATTTAACAATAACAAACTCAAATTTTGGAATATGGTTGCTAAAGGTTTGCATAATTGATAGAAAAATCATACTTGACCTCACTTGTAAATATTATCTGAGTATGTGACCTTTGACTTTTGCTACTAATGTGTGTTATATTGAAAGAAATGTATCGTGTGACCACTCATTTTGTCACAAATCATCCCCAGAATAAGAATGAAGAGTCCACATGTGTTTTTCGATTACGTGTGCCAGATCATTCCGTGACCTTTGACCTACAACCAGGAAGAATGACTCGGATTATCTTTATTATTCGAGGTTTTGTGACAGAAGCGTTAATTTTGGCTCAAACACTAACTAAAATATTCTGATTAAATTGCCAAGAGGAGCCTCAAAAAGGCCCGCTGGTTAGGGGTTGGGGGAGGGGGTCAACATTGGGGGGGGGGGGAAGGAAACAAAAAGAAAGTGATACACCTCTGAATATAATAATAATAATAAACTCAAATTTCTCCGTCTTGCTGTGCCATCATCCGTCCGTCTTGTCATTGTCGTCGCCGTCGGGAAGGTAGTCAAAGGGAAGGGGAAAGTTCCCCGACGACGACCCAGAGCTCGCCAGTAGTTTCGGGGAGTGAAAGTTCCCTACTCACGGGCCAAACCACGAGAAGGTTGCGAGTTAGACTTAGATGGCCCTTATTTATTTTTTATTTTTTTGAGTTAGCTTTCTCTTATGA
Source organism: Sweltsa coloradensis (assembly GCA_024449915.1). Taxonomy (NCBI): domain Eukaryota; kingdom Metazoa; phylum Arthropoda; class Insecta; order Plecoptera; family Chloroperlidae; genus Sweltsa; species Sweltsa coloradensis. Next base: position 13,666 of record JAMZAV010013367.1, on the reverse strand, counting down.
CTCGCAGACACAGTGTATATGCATGTGTGTGGGAGAAATTGTCATGATAACCTTATATACACAAGTAACGTAGGCCCTACATTACATTATACAGTATAGTTCATATTAACATAAGGCATGATATCGTTGTCGGCATCAAATTTGTTCTTTTACTCTTGGCATTCCCCTCTGCACTTACATGAAGCACAACATGGCTTGTCCATTGATTTTACATGTGCATTGGTCTTCAATGTAATCATTTTTACATTTACATACAATAACTTCATTGCATGATTGTATTGCGTCAGGAAGTGTAGTCCAGTGTGGATTCCATGCACCAGATGTATCCTTTACCCATCCCCAGGCAGAAGGACTTGGAATTATTGGTAAAGAGATGGCTGATGATCCCCAAATGAATCCAGCCTGAAAGATAGAACGTAGAACATGTAGACGCAACGCATCTTGAGTTGGAGAATAAGTCCCGGAAAATAAGTCTCATTATGTTTAAAAAGTAGGTCAGACATTTTAAATGGACCATAAATGAGAAACAGTGAGGTTCCTACACAATCATGAAACGCACGAAAAGACACCACGTGCCGTGAATGAATTATGCCAGTTGCTATGAAAGTCAGTGGCTACACAAACAACATACAACGTGAATGAATCACGCCAGTTGCTTTGTCAACAGTGACCCCACAAACAACATACAACGTGAATGAATCACGCCAGTTGCTATGTCAACAGTGACCCCACAAACAACATACAACGTGAATGAATCACGCCAGTTGCTGCCGAAGAAATTTTTGACTGCACTAATACTTCAATAGAGAGCTCTGCGTTGTGGTGTTTCCTCTCCCACCTCCAAACTAGGTGTGACTGGCGGATGGCAAGACACAATGCAATCATCATTCGACAGGAAACTGGGCAATGCCCAATTATGCTTGTTTTTTCCGTTGGATTATCCATCAACAAGAGTTGGAATTTCCATTTAATGAGAAATGATTTGGTTAGGTGAATCAAGACTTGCATTTTAATTTAGCATAGTGCAAACTTCTAATAATTTTGCAGCTGATAATAGCTCTGCAATTATTTGTTATAATTTAAAATTATGATGGTTTAGGCCCTTAATTATAATTTACCTTTATTTATTTATTTATTATTTATTTAACGTCTATCCTATTCAGTTATAAAAACTGATTTACAAGCCATTACAACACTCATTTGGACTCTTATTAATTCTTATTCTAGAGATAATTTGTGACAAAACGAGTGGTCACACAGTACATTTTGTACCATTAGACAAATTTGTCACTACAGGTCAAAGGTCACATAATCTGGTGATATGTACAGGTGATGTCAAGAATGATTTGTTTCAGTTACGCAAACTTTAAGCAACCTTATTCCAAAATAAGAGTCTTTTATTATTATATTTGGTAGCATATGATTTTGATTCGTCGTCGTCCCGCCCCCCGAATGTTTGACCCCACCCCCCTTACAACCCCCAAACCAGTAGATTTTAGGCCTCCACTTGGCAAATTGATCAGAATAATATCTGAAGTGTTTGACCCAAAATTCACGCTTCTATCACAAAACCCCAAATAATTAAGGTAATCCGAGTCACAATCCTTGGTTGTAGGTCAAAGGTCACGGAATGATCTTTCACACGTCATCGAAAAACTCATGCGGACTCTTAATCTTATTCTGGGGATAATTTGTGACAAAATGAGTGGTCACACGATACATGTCTTTCAATATAACACACAATAGTAGCAAAAGGTCAAAGGTCACATAATCAGATAATATTAACAAGTGAGGTCGAGTACGATTTTTTTTTTTTTAATTTTGCAAACTTTAAGCAATCATATTCCAAAATTTTAGTTTGTTATTATTTAATTCCCGGCCGTATGCTTTTTTATTTCCCCCCTCCACCCCCCATGTTTGACACCCCCCAACCCCCAAACCAGTGGACTTTTTTTAGGCCTCCTCTTGGCAATTTGATCAGAATAATATTATTAGTGATTGAGCAAAAATTCACGCTTCTTTCACAAAACCCCTAATTGTTGTGAAATTCGCCTCTAATCCGCTAGACTACTAGGGCTAATCGCTGCTCTTCATTCTTTGCCAAGCCCAGCAGGAACTTCTCCTTTCGAGACTCGAGCTCTCTGTCAGTAATCTCCTCTTCGAGCTCCAGATCTTCATCAACGAGGCCGTAATGTTCGTCGGGGCCGCCCCTGAACATTTTCTTTGAGTAAGTTTCAGGAAACTCTCTGGCGCCTTTTTCATGACTTGAGTATGAGTGTAGGACTACCGTCTACAAACGTTTTGTATCATATAAAATAAAAGTCGTGAAAACGAAATAGTTATCATAGAATGAAATGGTCCAAATACCTGCCGACTATAGGGCCTTTTTATCTAAAGTAATAACTTGATTTGTTTCAACAACCCTGAAAAATCATACAGTTGGTTAAATGGCCGATCTGAGCCTTTATCAAGATATACAAGTTGGTCCTATAAACTTAATTCGTTTCGGATTCGGTTCGATTCAACTGTTGCTAACAATACAACAAAGAAATTGGTATCTGAGCTAGATTACTTTTCTTGAAAACCCTCATATAAAACAATAAGCGTTGTTTTTTCTGAGTTAGTGTGTTCTCTGAGCTAGATTTACTTACTACTGACAACAATCCCAATAACAATAGTCCTATTCCTACTGGATTACTCCCGACATCATCGTCTTACGGACTAGCTGTCGTAAGTTACGTCCCTCCCAAGTGAAGCGATACAGCTGATCACAGCGGGTCGTGTACGAGTCTCTCAAGGAAGGGTTTACGCGTCACTCTGTACAAACGTTGTGAACACTCATGAATCTCCACGGCATTGTTGTCAACATTATGTATCATGCTTGCAACATTTCGAATAAGCGTGCTATGAACAACTTTCATTAGCTCAGCAAACAATTGACGACTGCATCAAAACTTTATTTTCACCTCCTTCGGGACTGTACAAAGGAACACACAATGTTATGATACTCTGTGCTGGCAAACGTGAGTATGGACGGTTGATAATGCTCTTTAGCAGCGATATGTTCATCTAAAGGATCGGCCTTTTAGCTGGTGGTCAATCGAACTGCCCGTAACAGCTGGCAGGTCCAAATCGAATGGCTTTAAAGAATTTCTCGCATCCTGAGAAACGCCTTGTTTCGATTCACTGCTTGTTATGTTCGCAGTTTGTTGCGAATAATTTTAAAAGATGATTGGGCACTAACGTTTTAACAAGAACGCTGGTCCATACGGACATTTCAATCAGGCGCATTTACTTGTTCTACCTCTGTTTGGCGATGATGATGATGATGATTTTCCCTGGCATAACCATGTTGTCGCGCTCATGTGGGCTTGAATAACCTGCCTGTCTGCTCTTCATTCTTTGCCAAGCCCAGCAGGAACTTCTCCTTTCGAGACTCGAGCTCTCTGTCAGTAATCTCCTCTTCGAGCTCCAGATCTTCATCAACGAGGCCGTAATGTTCGTCGGGGCCGCCTCCTGAACATTTTTTCTTTTGAGTAAGTTCAGGGAACTCTAGGCGCCTTTTTCTGGATTGAGTATGAGCGTGAGACTACCTGTCTACAAACGTTTTGGTGTATCATATAAAATGAAAAATGTTGTTAAACGAAATAGTTATCATAGAATGAAAATGGTTCCAAAAATAGCCTGCCGACTAATAGGGCCTTTTTATCTAAACGTTACATAACTTGATTTGTTTTCAACAACCCCTGGAAAAATCATACATGTGTGTTACATGGCCGATTCTGAGCCCAAATACAAGATATACAAGTTCGGGTTCAATAAATCTTAATTTCGTTTTCGGGTTCGGGTTCGGATTCAACTGCTTGCTCAATATTACCAAGAATGTGTGTTCTTCTGGAGCTAGATTTACTTTCTCTGACAACAACTCATATAAAACAATAGCCGTTCTAGTAGTGTCTAGTAGTGTTCTTCTGGAGCTAGATTTACTTTCTCTGACAACAAATCACACAAAACAATAGTCCTAATTCCTACCTGGACTCCTCCCCGACATCATCGTCTTATGGACTAGTCGTCGTAAGTACTGTCCCTCCAAGTTGAAGGAGACTACAGCTGACTTCACAGCGGTCGTGTACGAGCCTCTCATGGAGTGTTACGCGTTCACTCTGTAAATTGTTGCAACACTGTTGTAATTCTCCGAGGCATTGTTGTCAACATTATGTATCATGCTTGCAACATTTCGAATAAGCGTGCTATGAACAACTTTCATTAGCTCAGCAAACAAACTGGACGACTGCAGATCAGACACTGTTATTTTCACCTTCCTTCGGGCCTGTACAAAAGTACCCACAATGTTTGATATCTCTGTGCTGGCCAAAGACGTGATATGGACGGTTGATAATGTCCTTCTTTAGCTCAGCGATATGTTCATCTAAAGGAGCGGCCTGTTTGTTGTGGTGGTCAATCGCTCCCGTAACAGCTGAACGCAGTCGCAGAATTTGTGGCTTAAAGATATTTCTCGCAATCACTGAGAAACCGCCTTGTTTCGATTCAACTGCCTTTGTTATTGTTCGCAGTTTGTTGCAATAATTTCACAACAGATGATTGCGGCACTCAACGTTCTTAACAAGAACATCTGGTCCATACGGGCACATTTCAATCAGGCGCTTATCTTACTTGTTCTACCTCTGTTTGGCGATGATGATGATGATGATTTTCCCTGGCATAACCATGTTGTCGCGCTCATGTGGGCTTGAATAATGCTTTCTGACGACCGTTTCCTCAGTTTTTTTGTGTTTCTTCAGGCTTACTGGTGGAATGTGAATTTTTCCTCTTCATCATTTTTTTTACTCTTTAGTTCTTTCAACCCGTCGGTCAATGCTGTCGGTGGAGGAGGTAATTTAGGGAAGCCCTCAACCAAGTCCGACTGCCCCTCTTCGCTTTGCGATGCGTCAGTGGTGAACTGTAGCGACCGAGTCGCAGTATCTGCCCTCATCGATGCTTGCGACCAAGTATCTGAAACACAATTAAATTATATTGCATGCAGTTTCCTTATCATATTTAAAAATTATATTTTCCAAGCCCCCCAAGCTGTGACACAAAAGCTGCTTTGGTTTTGTGTTAAAATTGTCAAAATTGCCAATTTAAAAAAAATCAATGCTCAAAGTTGTTATCTGGTGTAGCAGCTTGTGGCACTTTTTGTTGGCGAGTTTTACATCCTGAAACTAATGGCGAACTCTGGGTCGTCGTCGGGGAAGATTCCCCTTCCCTTTGACTACCTCCCCGACAGCAACAACAATGACAACACGCACGGATGATGACACAGACGGAGACGACCACGACGTGGGGGAACCCCTGCCTATGCTTGTGGCTGGTTCTGACCAGCACAGGCCTGTCCACCCCTTGTCCCCCCGCGTCATCCCTTACGTCCCTCCCTTCGTCTCGATTAGCCAAGTTGCATAAATATGAAACGTTAAGCAATATCCAATCAATCAAATCAGCAGCACCAATTTTATATGGAAATCCATAAGCCCTAGGTTTACTTTGATACATTCCAGCTTAAGAGTAAGGTGAATTGTTCTTTAGCGGCTTTAGGGGAATGTTTTATGTGTTGTATGTGTGCTTCTGTTAGCGCAGGGTCGTTGACTAGAGGAGGAGATGTAAAGTGAGTATTTAATGTGTCAAGAGGTATTTCGATAGGAGACTCTTCACTTTTCAGTTTCCCAATTCCCATTTGAGACAAGCTTTGCCACATTTTCCTGATTGGTATATGAGGACCTATTAAATTATATGTGTGACGTCGTTTTTCTGTCCTAATTGCTTGATTCGTTTTATTTCTAAGTTTTTTGTAAGTTTCGTTGTTCTCTGGGTTTGCATTTGTTTTGTATTTTTTAAAGGCTGCATCCCTCTTAGACATAAGAGATTTTATTTCGGTAGTCATCCAGGGTGAGGGTGGTTTAGTCACCCGAACGACTTTTAAGGGCGCATGTTTGTCGTAGAGTTGTAAGACTAAACTGTTAAATTCTGATAGTTTGTCATCAAGTGTAGGAATATCAATTAAGTTTTCCCATGGGAGGGAAAGACAATCAGTTCTAAATTGTATGGGGGTCTATAGATTTAAAGTTACGTCGAGAAATAAATTTAGGTTTTTGTTTAGGCACACGTATTGAATATTGCATAAAAATGAGATCGTGTGCTGAGATTCCCGGGACCGACAGTTGACCGTGGTTGAGAACTCTTTCCCGGTTCGATGTCATCATAAGGGCAATCCAGGTATGAGAGGTGGAAGTATGATGCGTAGGCTGAAGGGGAAGTATAGTCAGGTTGCAAGACTCGAAAATAGTAGTGAGTTGTTTAGTGTCTGTATGATTAGGTAATTGAAGGTTGGTATTAAAATCTCCCATAACAATGACGTGCTCGTAGTGTGGAATGAATTTTAAGATTGATGATTCGAAATCTGTGAGAAACCCGATTTTAGGGGGACGATAAACAACTGCCATGAGAACTGACTGATTTACAAGTGTGATTTCAAAAGATATGTATTCTGGGCGGGAACAGTACTCACTAGGTGATTGGCATAGTACTTTACTTTTTACATCATCGCGAATATAAGCGCAAACACCACCCCCACGTCGTTTCGTTCGATCGTTTCTAATCAGGCGGTAGCCGTCTATATTTGCTAAATTAGAGTTGAGTGTTGGCTTCAACCATGATTCGCTAATCAGGATGACATGCACCTTGTTATCGTCGACTAAGGTCTGCAGCTCGAGGCAATGGGACATAACTGAGGAGGCATTGATGTGAATGACAGAAAGAGACCGCGGGTGGCCTGACAGGGTTTGCTTGAGCCTTCCTCTAGTCGACCCATTGACAGTGGGTGATACGGGGGGAGGGAGGGTGTAGGTTAGCGCCCGGCAAGGTTGTAAACATATTCACTGACGGAGACGCGTAGGTTACCGAGGGAGTGACCACTGGAATGCTACTCAGGGTTGCCAACTTAGGTTTTGAAGCCATTTGGGGGAATGTGTTTAAAATATATTGTAGTTAAAATTATGTTATTTGTGCCCTGCAATGCCTGTTGAGATCCTAGAAGTAGTAGTAGTAGTATTAGTAGCAATATGAGCCTAAAAAACTTACCACATGTAATAACGGGAACGGTGTTTTCCTTACTCTTGACAATCGATTCACTCACACACACACATACACGCCGCATTCTATCTTAACGTCATAGTATTCCGTCACATTTATGTTCTTTTTGTTTCTCGTTTTTGAGAAAATATCCTTTTGGAAGATGTTTTCTCTCCCCTATCGGTTCAATAATAAATAAATAAATAAATAAATAAATAAATAAAAAACATACACGCCGCATACCATAATTGAAAAACACACGATTTAAAATATAAATATAAAAATAATAATAAAAATAAAAATAAGACACATAACTTAAAACACAGACGAACAATATGTAAACAATGACAAAAGCACTCGTTCGGTGCATGACGAAGTGACTAACTATATATATCTCATATCTTCCGGGACTTATTGTGAGGGTCTAAACACCGTGTAAACAACGTGCATATCACGCTCGCGCGTAACGTTGAGTCTGGAGCCGTCAGGACAGAGGACGACTATCCGGCCGTCGTGCGTAATATATTATGAAACAAAGATGTGGAAGCTTCATGGTATGTTCAGATAGTTTAAGTGCACTTCAGGCACTCCACGTCATGTTCTCTACTCACCATTTAGTAATTGACATTCAATTCTTCATGGAGAAACTTCATGCGAGAGGCTACAAAATCATGTTCTGCTGGGTCCCTGGTCATGTAGGTATCTCTGGCAACGAGGAGGCTGACTTGGCAGCCAAAGCTGCAACGCAAAAAGCTTTTACTGATTTTGACCTCGTACCTGTTCCTGATGTCCACAGTGGGTTCAAGAACCATATGTTGAAATTAGGTCAGGATTGTTGGAATGCTTTGCAGAATAATAAGCTGCGTCGTGTGATGCCCTGTCTTTCACTGAAGGTGCGACCCCCTTCTTCCATACTTTCTCGTCGTGAAGAGGTTGTATTGGCGCGAGTACGTATAGGGCACACACACCTCACCCATGCCTATCTTTTTACCAGAGATAAGATTGCTCCGATTTGCGACACGTGTGATGTGTTGCTATCCGTTCATCATTTGTTGACTGACTGCTCTAAGTATGATGGTTTGAGACTCCAATTGAATTTAAATCTATCATATGAAGAACTTTTGTCTTATGAAAACAGTGAAAAACTTATCACATTTTTTAACCTAAGCAATCTGATCGACAAACTATAACAGATCATATATATTTAAAAAAAAAAAAATCCATGAAGCATGTTGACTTGCTATTCATTATGACGACGTTGGCAACGTATTTCTGATTATGATTATGATTGTGATTTGGTAATTTGACATTTTCTACATATGACAACTTTAGCATGTATACCTATTCCCGATTTGACTGTCTACAAATATATCGACCTTGGCAATTCTTTTCATGACAACGATTTGAAAACACATTTAACCTTATTAACCGTATTTAACATTCATACATAGTTAACGAATTATATGAGTGAATGGAATAATGTTCGTACACTATATGACGTGGAGGGTTAAGCAAGGAGCTCTTAAAGGAGAAACTAAAAACCTACTGATTGCAGTACGTTAAGACAAGCTTTGAGAACAAGATAAATATATATATAAAATTATTTTTTATTATTAATATTTATTTTTATAACACGTAATGATGGTCAATGGCGGTTATGTAAGAAATTCATTGAGACAGTTGAACACTTAAGTTATCACCCTTACCCTACGCATTAGGTTGAGTTAGGGTTGAGTTGAAGATCTTGTGTTGACACGTCTGAGAATCGGTCACACATATCTTACCCATCGATATCTACTAAGATGTGAAGACCCTCCCCTATGTGATGTGTGTGGGTAGAATTAAATATTACACGTGTTTTATTATCCTGTACAAAGTACAATAATGAAAGGAAAAAGCTTTATTAAAATCTACACTCAATAAAATTTTATCTGAAGATTCCAAAACACATGTAAACATTTTATTTCTTTCACAATGTAAATCTGTTTCACGTAATTTCACTAACATTTTAAATATGTCAACAAAAAAAAAACTTTTATGGGCACTGATAACTCAACTGAGTACCCTAAAACAACACAAACTAACTAAATAACTTCAAACTTTCATCCAGGCTCCGTTCATCGGCCTGAAGAAAGCAACGCCTAGTGGCTGACATATGTGTGTGGAGTTTGGGGGAAGGCAGCAAACTCTGCTTTATTTGGTTGGAACATAGCCAAATTGTCCCCTATGACAACCTTCTTGTGTTTCGGGTAGCTTTGTGAAGGTAAAGGGAATGGCGATTCTCGGTGCACTGTTTAACAGTCTATAATAACATTAAATCCATGGATAAGGCAATGTCGGCGACACTGCAGTATCGTCACGATAAACCTCACTGCACATACAGAAATATCACTCACAACCAATAAATTATACCTCTCAGAGTTCATGTGCTATTGTTATCAAATAATTTTGAAGTTTCAATGTACTTTACGTACAGCATCGATATGACCTCGCCGCCCCGCACCTTTTGACTAAAACCTACCCCCTACACTCACACACAGCGCAGCCTCGCCTCGCAGTCGGTCTGTCGTTCTTCTTGCAGGGGGACGTGTTTTGTCTCCGCTCTAAGGTCTGTTCGTGTTGGGCCCTCCACTGTACACGAAGTTAGCATTAGTCACTGCTGAATGTGTTTTTTGAGCATTTCTTTGTTGCTATTTTCTCGCGTCGTTCTCTTTAATATTTGTGAATTTCGGGAGATTGTCTGTTCTGTCCAGGCTGGGAGGTTTGTTTGCTCTTTATTCTGTCCTGCTTGTCAGGGAAGTGTTTGTTATGTAAGTGTTGGTCTCAGTCTGTTCTGTCTGTATAGCTTGAGGGATTGATGTTTGGAAAGTGTCAGGTTCTGTTGAGTGTGGGATGAGAGCCTAGTCACACAAAGGAGGTGCCCAGTATCTGTCCTTGGGTTTTTGTTATATCGAATTCCCTGTGTATGTATTGCAAATTACTCATTGTTTGAAGCACCATTAAACTAATAATATAAGTTAGTGTTACTTAGTGGATTATTGACGTTCTAATTTGTGCCCATGTTTGTGCATGTATGTGGCATTGTCTGTCAGTAGGGTAGTAAAGTACTTTCCATAGTTTGTTCCCTCATTAATCTGGCCTGCTTGTCCGGGAAGTGCTTGTTACCTCAGTGTTGTGCTCGGTCACACCCCAAGTTGTGACATCCAAATCTAGGGTTTTCTTGACTGAAGCTGGATTGTTACGACTTTCCCCAGCCCAGTGAAACCCGGTGGGTTTTACCCAATAAAACCTGCTTGAAAAAACAAAAAACAAGAGGATATTCCGATACTTTGAATCTATGAACCTCTGCTAGTCACTGTCGATTAAACTCGGGGGCCAATATATCCACGCGTACTATGATCTACTATCTACGTGACATGCGTCGTGTCATAGCTAGTCCATAATACCTGTAAAACCATGGATATGGTAATATCTGCAAAAATATAGCATCGTCTCGATGAACCTCACTACATATTTATATTTCGCTCACAACCGATTATAAAACATCGTGGAGTTCACGTGCTACCGTCATCTAAACGATTTTAAATAATTTCAATGCATTTGACGTGCAACATCGATATGACCTCGCCGCCCCGCACCTTTTGTTAGTACACAGTGCAGCGGCCGGCAGCCTTGCTCGCAGTCGGTTGGTTGTTCTTGTCACAGGCGGACGTGTTTTGTCTCCTCTCTTCGTTCTGTTCTTGTTCAGACTCCACATGGCAGTAGTACATGGCGTTGACTTCTGCTGAATATGATTAGTTTAATGTTTGTTACCTTGAAGAGGACGTCTGTTCTGTCCAGACTGAAAGGTTGTGTTCACTGCATACTCTGCCTTGCTGCTCGGTAAAGCGTTTGTGGTCTCAGTGTTGAGGTCTGTCAGTTCAGCACAGGTTGTATAGTTTATGTCTGGTCAGTGTTAAGATTGTATTCCGTGCGAGATAACAGCCTCGACACACCACGAGGGTCCTCGGTTTCTGTGCTGGGGTTTTTGTTTTGTCTAGTTATCCATTTAATTTATATTTATACTTATATTTATGAATTGGCCACGTACAGCATATTATGCCATTTTACAGTGACCAGTATAACAAACTGATGATTAACAACAATGCATGATGATGAAGAAGGGAGGTATAAACCCGTACTGGCACAAATTCCAACTCGCAACCTTCCGTGGTTTTTGGCCCGTGATCAGGGGAGTTTTTCTCCCTGAAACTATGGCGAGCTCTGGGTCGTCGTCGGGGACCTTTCCTCCTTCCTTTGACTACCCCCCCGACGGCGACGACAATGACAACACGGACGGATGATGACACAAAACGCGGGGACGCCACGACTTGGGGGAACCCCTGCCCTCCCCATACACTTGTGGCTGTTTTTGACCAGCTCAGGCCTGTCCCCCCGCGTCATCCCTTACGTCCCACCCTTCGTCTCAATTAGCCAAGTTGCATAAATATGAGACGTTGAGCAATATCCAATCGGGCCATCAAATTCCAGCTCGCAACCTTCTCGTGGTTTGGCCCGTGATTAGGGATTTTTTTTCCCTGAAAAAAGAATGGCGAGCTCTGGGTCGTCGTCAGGGAACTTTCCCCTTCCCTTTGACTACCTCCCCGACGGCGACGACAAATACAACACGGACAAATGATGACACAGACGTAGACGACCACGACGTGGGGAAACTCCCCATACGCTTGTGGCTGGTTCTGACCAGCACAGGCCTGTCCACCCTTTGTCCCCCCGCGTCACCTTTTACGTCCCTCCCTTCGTCTCGATTAGCCAAGTTGCATAAATATGAGACGTTAAGCAATATCCAGTCAATTGACACTGACAGTAGGCCTATGTAGACACATCGGTTTGTGACACCTCCCTTTTTAAAGTTTCTAGGAATAGTTCAACAAACACTGAACTTAAAATAATGTTTGTTTCTTTTAAATATGTATTTTACTAGATCACTGATTTTAAATACAAGTACTACTTCAAGTTTAAAAATGCCAGTTATTAGATCACGGATTTTAATATTCTTGATTACTGATTTTTCTCAAGTCTTCTATCTTCAGGCATGGCTTCAATTCACTTTTTTGCAATGTTTGTGCTGCCAACTCATAGGTGAAAAATACTGTAGAAGTAGTTGCCATAGTAGTGACAACAAACTAAGAGACGCGACTAGTAGAAGGCGTGGTTTCTTAGGGTAAATTGATATGCTACAATGAGGCCGCTTCGCAAACGATTTTTTTAGTCGCGTTGATGGATGAGCTTTTTTGTAAGTTTTTAGTTTGCGTGGGATCTCTTTACTTTTGCAAGTGCTTTTATATCGCATTGTAGGTGATTGTTGTCAAGTTTCTATTGTTACTTGGTATTATTATTATATACCTCAAAAAACTTATATTAAATCCTTTATTTCTATGGATTCTGTTTAACTTTTTCAACTTGTTCTTCCAAAAGGTACTACATCACCATAACCTTAATGTCCATGTAAAATATGAACGTTGTAGCCCCACCCGTTTGGTTAGAATAGGCCCAAATGTCACGAAAATATCGCACAAAAAATCGTAAAAGTACGTTATTCATTAGAAATATTTCTTCGATTGTACCCAAAAACGTGGCAAGTCTAAGTTTAGAGATTTCGAAGGTCCTCTCCAATTTTCATCAATATCGCATATGCCTTTTGCCCGGTAGAGCGGGAACAAACAGAAGAAGAAACACCCGAGCTAGTATTTTGTTGGGTCCCTGGTCATTGCGGGATCTTAGGTAACGATGTAGCAGACAAATGTGCAAAACCAGCATGTAAAAAGGACAGCAGCCAACATGCAAAATATAATATAACTTTATCCCGATATGTATAATGTATAATTTGTATGCACATGGGAAGTGCTTTGTGGTGCCTGATATCAAAAGTTAACCTTACCATTTCGATTTCTACCTGTTTCACGGGAGTTTCATCTTCTTTTTCCAAATCAATATAATATGATTGACGGTCTTCTTTGCTACCAAAATCAGTAGCAGAATCGAGAATGTTTGCTGGACAACCACGGATTCTGCCACCAGCCCTATTTAGCATAGTTTCCATATAATTTTTTTCTGTAAAGTAATAAAGAACGTAATAGGACTTTACCTACCTAAAAATAAATTTTCCAAACAAATAACTAGGGATGCACACGATAAACGATATTAAATCCCTATTCGATAATCGATAATGCACATTGCATAGTTGGTACATACATTTTGCTAAACTGTTTTCACATGCAATATGTGACAGAAAGCTTGGTATTGTACTTCTCCCTGGGTCACATTTTTCAGATCAATTCCCTCATAATGGCCATTTGTGACCTTTTTTGAACGTCTTCACATTTAATCTTTCATTTCAGATGTAGGTCTATAGTGTGTTGACTGGCAGTTGAATTTGTCGCTTCATTTGTGATAGAACCACTGTCTTCTTGATAACAACTTTGCACAGCCGCTCGAGTTCAATGTAAATGTCAATCAGAAATTAAGGGATTTTACGAATTTA
>JAMZAV010013366.1:0-16328 GCA_024449915.1 Sweltsa coloradensis | reverse complement strand
TGGACAAAACACCAATATAAAAAGAACTTTGGGGAATAACAAGTCAACAGGGTCTTGTGCTTAATTTTCTTGGAATCATGGTAGCCCAGGTTTTAAAAATGCAATACTTAAATTTTTTAAACCTTATTCACCCCACTCTTGAGGGATTTGATTTTTTTTTGTGATTACGAAAATACCAATATAAATACTATAAACAAAAACAGGAATTGAACCCATGGTCCCCCTCTGGTCGGGCGCGGACTATATAACTGGGAGTGGGGGATTTAATAAAAATTTTGAATTCACTATATACTAGGAAAACGCTCAGTTGGACGCGTTGTTGAGCGAGCACCGGTACGTGCAACACGACCCGAGTACGACATTCCCCATAACGTTACATACCAATAAGCTTTAAGGTCTTGACCGATTTAGCTGAAAATTTGTAAAATAGGAAAGAGAATGGATAAAATCCACCGCCATCTAGAAAACCCTTTGACATCATTTTTTTGGGGAAAAAAAACCTATTTTACTCTTGATTTCTTCTAGGGGGCAGTACATAGTGACCAGAATTCTTGTGCGACTTTTCTTTTGCCATGGTACGTACTTTTGTTAAAATGTAATTTCTATCTACACTACTTATCGGATGAAAATAAAAATAACATATTCGTGAATCGGATGGACATTCTAAATGATTTGGCCACCTCAGATTTTGTCGCAGTTTATTTTTTAAAAAAAACTTTCGATTAACTTTAATGTAAACTTTTTAACTTTTTGAGCGATTTTGCCACAAAACTATACAGCAACCCGCCTGGGTTTGGTATGTACATGTGTGCAAAATTTCAGGTCGATCAGAGAAACGGTGCGACCTGTATCGAAGCAGTAACAGAAAAAAAAAACAAACAAAAAACAAACAAAAAAAAAAAAAGACATTTAGCCATAAGAGTAAAGTGGAGACGCTCGCTACGCTCGCTCAAAAAATATCAAAAAATGCACCAATAATTCAGCAAAAAAATACACTACCGCGGTCTCGGTGGTCTTTTGGGGAGGAATGGGTTCGATCCCAGCCAGGTTTGGGGTTTTTGTAAATCTGGACTTAGCCCATTTATTGTGATATAATCTAGGGTTTACTGATTGTTTTAAGCCAAAAATAAATTTAGTCTTATCAACTGCTGGAAGCAGCAGAAATGAAGTTTTTTTAAGAAGTATTAAGGGAGTTACAAAGTGGACAAGATAAGAAGTAATGAAATAAGGAAAGAACTGGATGGAGAGATTGAAGTTAAGCTAGGAAGAGAAAGTTTTAAGATGGTTTGGACATATGAAAAGGATGGGGAGAGAGAGGATTCCAAGACGAGAATTTGAAGCGGCAGAGGAGGGGGAAAAAAGAGTAGGAAGGCCAAGAGAAAAATGGGAAAGATTTAATTCAAAAAGACGTTGGAAACGGAATGAAGTGTGGGGGCATGTGGCAAGAGTAAAGCTGTGGGAGGACAGAAGAGAGGGGGGAGTAAATTGGTGGAGAGGAAGGAGTTAGATGATGTGGAAGAAAACACTGAGTCTGGCAAGCTTAGTATCTACAGTTTCATGCCCTTGATAATGGTGGAAAACACCACTAAACCCCGGACATAGTTGGAACTGAGTTATGATGATTATTAAAAACTGGGTATAAATTTTAGTATATTAATATGAAGACCATCTTTATTAAGTTTCTCACTGAATTACCTAAGTGAGAGGGAATGTGTTTTGCACCGCCGTCTGGATGTATGTAAGATACAAAATAGCTGCTTGTCAGGGGCTCGGATTTCCCCATGTTAAATGATTGACATGCAAAAGGCATAGAGCTTTGTCGGTCTGCCGCTAGATAGGGCTAGTTAAGGGGGGGGGAAAGTAGATTTATTTCAGGTTTAGGATTGGGACTTATGGCCGGGCTTTTAATTAATGAATAATAAAGGTGATAATTATATTTTTATTTACTTGGAAACGTTTTTTTATTAAGGTATTGTTTATTTTCCATGAATTATGACAACAAAACTCAGGTATGTAAAGGAAAATTCCCACAGATCTAGTTCCAGCTTTGAACCATAGATGGTGTTAGTTAAGGGGGCATGAACTTCTTTACCGACTGAAAGTTCACTGAAAGTCATGGACCGAATTTTGTTGAGCCATGACAAGCAGCTATTTTGTATGTTACATACATCCCGACGGCGGTGGTGTTTTGTTTCCGTAATTTCTTGTTTGATTCCTTACACAAAATAACGAATCAGTGCATGTTTCAGTCACTTATCTTCCAATAAGTGGCTTCAGCAAATATACACTCTAATGCAAGTGGGTAGGTGGATTTTGGACAGATAATATTCAACGTACGAAAATGTGTAACTAACAAAATAACAGTAGGTATAGTTGGTTAAACCAGTCGGCGTTTGATTCGTTTTCAGGTGTGTCTCCAATGCATTTTTTCACGGAATGAATTTTGTTTCGTTAAAATATGATGTTGAAGGACTAGATTCCATGTAGGTGCGTTTGTTGTGTGCGCGATAGAACATCACAATACTTATCTCAATTAGTTAAATTTCTTATGCGCGAGGATAGCATGTGTAGATTCATCCTCACTAGCGCGTTTCCAGCGTTCGCCGCCCGAGTGGACATGAGAAGATGGAGCGCTCTATAGGAGTTTAATATCTATGTGGAGATCTGATGCATACCTGGCAAATGTTGAGATGTGAAGTTGTGGAAGTTTGCCGTCCGCCATTTTCTTTCGTTTCCCCATCAGCGGCAGATTCAAAAGAACTAAACATAATAGATTGTTTACCTGTGTCATTGCCTGTGTTTATCAGTTTATTTAGTTTTAAACACTGCAGCAAACACTATTCCTAGGCATCCTGAGTACCCTGATAATAGACCACTGTATTGTAGGTCTACTACTCAGTCCAACATAACCTAAAAATAAGCTAGCCACAAACCGCCATCTTGACATTAAGATTTACATCTAGACGGCGGTGCAATCGCAATATAATAGAGGGACGTCGATAATAAGCCACTTTTTAGGCCCATCGCTTTAGGCCCATGTCGGCTTCAAGGTTACAGTAAAAGCATGCGAAATTGCGCACTCCACGAAAGTATAGAGCTCGGTGGTAGGGATGGTGGGATGGTATAAATTGTTGGTTCCCAAAAACGTTTGAACCCTTTAAATTAATCATTATTAAATGGAAAATCCATACGTTAAGGCCGCGTTCCCAAAAACTTTGGTTTAGTCTTAAAAAAATTGTTTTTGGTTGTTAGGGGTAACAAGAATACGATATCCTTGATTGGTTAGTAATGTTTCAGTGGCCTGTCATAATGAAGGTTACTCCTTTTCATTGGTCGTCGTATAAAAAACAAACGTCTGATGGTCCGTCATAAGAATTATGGTTTTGTTATAACAATTTCTTAGGACAAAAACAAAAACCCAATTTAACACGTATTTCATACCCCCTTATAAACTAAACCAATTTGTGGGAACGCGGCCCTTACTGTCCAAAGTGTGTGTTTGTGTGTGAACCATCCGCGGTGGCTCATACCATTCATACTGAAGCGTATGTCTGTCAACCGATTTCAAAAATATTTTTCTACGTACGTAGAACATTAGTAGCCTAGGCCTACAGAGAAGAAAATAGCTGTTAAATTAAGACTTCAAGATAACAGATGAGACTCATCCCTTCACCATTATAGCTGATGAAATGGGATATTTGTTAAAAAATAGTACTTTTAATGTTTACTATTAATTATTATTATGTGTGGCTCGTTGGTCTTGTGGTTAGCAATCTCGTTCCAATGCAGAAGGTCTAGGGTTCGATTCCCGCTCTCGGCAGAAGTTTTAAAACTTTGTTTTGGGACTTAAGTCCTTTAGTTCTTGGGTTAGGAGCCGTCCTAGCAACGGGGGGTTTAAAGCGAAAACGAGGAGTAAAATCAAAGTTGTTCAGAATCGTCCTTGTTGATTCTGGTGTTGATCCGCGGGTGTTCTCACTTTCCATACCACTAATTGCTATATTTAATACTAGGAAAACGCTAAAGTCCCGTCGCGTTGATGGATGAAGCTTTTTGTAAGTTTTAGTTGCGTCCTTCGCAAGTGCTTTTGAATGCATTGTAGGCGATTGTTGTCAAGTTTCTATTGTTACTTGTTAATTGTTATATAAAAACCCAAAAAAAACTCAAATAAAACCTTTATTCTATGGATTCTTTTGGGTACTTTTCAACTTTTCTTTCAAAAAGCAATACATCCTCATTACCTTAATAGTTAATGTCCATGTAAAATATGAAGGTTGTTGCCCCACCCGTTTGGTCAGAAATCGGCCCCAAAAAGTCACGAAAATATCGCGCTTAAAATCGGGGGAAAATCGTTAAAAGTACGATATCATGAGAAAATATATCTTCGATTGTACCCAAAAACAATACAGGTCTAAGTTCAAAAGATTTCGAAGGTCCCCCTCCAATTTTCATCAAGATCGGATATGCCGGTTTGCCTGGTAAAGAGGGGAACAAACAGACAAAAATCCAAAAAAAGCAAACAAAAAATATTGGAGCTAAATTTTTTGAGGGGCAGTGAAATTGAAGTCTTCGCTTGCCCCATCCAATTGAAAATATCAATCTTTGGTTGGTTATCGGTTATTTAATTTATTAATTAAAATGATATCAATGCAATGGTCTTCAATGCCGACCCACACACACACAGAGAGTAGGACGTGGCAACAGATAATGATTATGAAATAGATTAGATATGTGTGGCTCCTTGGCGTAGTGATGACAATTGAAATGTATTTACTACCAATTAACCGTATTTATTTTCAAACTGTATGGATACAGTTCAGAGAGCATTGCAACCGTAGTAAGTACTAGTTATTAAATGTATTGGACATTTTCTTTCAGCTGGTGTACACCAAGGCAAACTGGATGCACATTGTTGTGCACGCAGAAAATCTACGACCCTCACACTAACTACCACAAGACCACCAACATGTTCCACTTCACTCTCCAGATGCCGGAACAAGTAATCAAAAGTTATCCCGAAACCTATGACGGTACGTTCAAATTCATTTTTTATACCACCATATTTTCTGCTTACTATTAGCCGTCGGGCCCGGGTAGAATTGGCCCAGAAACATGGCTCTGTTAATAAGAAAAAGAAAAGAAGTTAAGGAAAAGTCCCACCTCGCAAACACAGTAGTAATATACTCCCCAAAAACTAGAGGCGAGCTCTGGCAATCGTCGTCGGGGGACACCTCCCCTTTCCCTTGATGAACTTTACGACGACGATGACAAAAACTCAACGAACGATGTCAAAGATGATCCCCTTTCCCCCCCCTACCCGTGGCGGGTTTCTGACCAGAATGGACCCCACCATCCCCTAGGCTAGAGTGGCCGCATTATGACCTAACCGGTTGCCCATCCCCTTAAATTCAAATTTTAAAAAAGCATTCTCCCCACTGTGATATGCAATTGTAAAATAAGGGGTGAAAAGTTTATGTTCAAAAATAATTTTTGTTTTATTTTCATAGGCCTACAAAAAACTGTATTCAACGGTTTTCTGGTAAGAATCATTGCATTCCTATGGGGCTCATTGTTTCAACGGTTTAAGAAGCTGTTTTATTTTTGTCATTCTTTCCTGTTGGAAAACCAGTAAAATTTTAGGCGTGTGTCCTCCTGTGCTACCAATCATGATTTATTTTTTCTTTGACATGATTATTTATGAATAAGTCGTAAGTTTTATGACTAGGGAAACGTTTAAGGCTCTACTGGACCCTTTTATTATTTCGGTGTTTTCCCAGTGGTTTCTACTTCCATCGTAATCTAACGACAAAATTTGAGATATCTTTACAATTTTTTTTTTTTATTACTCAGTAAAAAACGTCCAATGAACGTGTGTTGAGTATTTTTTCCAAAAAATTGTCCTTTGTTTTTTAAATAAAATTGTTAACTTTGGGGAATTTTTTAACATTTACCTGTTTTTCGCGATTTTGTTTAGGCGAACCAAGCATTTTTTGGGAAAAAGTACGCAAACACACGTGTAAATTTTACACCTTCAACTGGGCATTCCTAAAAATCTGAGAATTTTTAACAAGGGGGGTTCGCTGTACAATGGAAGTACGAAAGCATTTTTCGGCGCTATTTTGGGCTTTTTTGACTCCAGCAAGTGGCGCAACCTAGCGATACAAAGCTTTTTCACCACTTTGAGTGACAGGTCATGAAATTTTTGGTTGAAAAGTTGTTCTGATTGGCTGCATGACTTTGCTCGTGAACTACTGCAGGACCCCATTTGAATCATTATGCATAGATCTGCGCTATAGAAAGCTATGCTTGGCGTCAATGTTATTGCACTCTTACAGACAATTGTTCGATACCGGAGCATCCCAAATATCAATTTATTTTTATGTACAGGGACCAGTATGTTTGGGTTCGATCCCCAGTCGGGAAAATTTTGTTTATTATTTCACAACAGAATGAAACAATTATTAATACATCCAGCCACGGCGCGTTATTACATTTATGCATCTCTGAGTCTTTCAAATTTACTGCACGTGAATTGAAGTAAGATAATTTTAGTGTATCGCCTTTTGAAAGCGTGTGATGTACTAATATGAAGGTTGAGGCGGAAGTGGGGTGGGGGGGGGGGGAGGCGGGTTTATGGCAACAAGTCTATTTGTTTGGGTACGAACAATAAACATCTCTAATAGGGGGAAAAAAATGGGTTGAAGCACCCCGGAAAAACCACTTTCCATGATGAAAATAAACATAATCTAAATACAGTATTTTATTCGACTTTATTTGGCAATTTAAATTTAACATTGTATATTTTATTATGGTTTAAAACAGTGTTACCCCCGGGTTTGAAACACGGCTGTCAAATTAAGATGAGATAAGTCGTAACAAAGTGGTTTTAAATTGTTGGCTATGCTTGAATATTAAATTTTGGTAGATGAAATTATATTTTTATTTCAAACCAGGGGCACGGGACCATTTTTTTGAAGTTAAAAAAAATTAATAAAAAAAAAGGGGTGAGAGCATCTGCCCAGACATCAGAGGTTCGGGGTTCAATCCCCGGTGGAGGCACCTTTTTAATTTATGTCTATGATAAGACTCCCAAATCATAACAGCGTCATAGTCGCCAACTATAAATACTATCTGGACATCAAGCAAAAGCAAAGCGCTCTGATGTGAATTCGCCTTTGGTTCATTTGCACCCACGATTTTATGAAAAGTTCTCTTACTCTCTCAACTCAAACTCTTCTGGAAGGAAACGGGAAAATTTAAAACTAAGTTATGCCGAAAATAATTTAAAAAAATCAATCTGTTTTCCCAAAATATAAACGAAATTAAAATCGTATTTCCTCTTTTTATCTGGATAAGTTATCTGCCTATTACACTACTTATATTTGAAGATTTATTAAATATACGCTTTCAATCGCATACTGCTATTATTTTTGTGCAACATTGCACAACTGTAGGCCGATGACAGCCACCGAGTCGTAAATTACCAGTGTCAAGCGGACACCAGACGTTCATTCGTTTGTAACATGCAGTGACCTTGTAACCGACGCAATTCTGTCACATCGAGATATAGGCAAATCTGGTTTATTTTCATTCATTTATTTTTCGTGACTCTGTGCTAGTTATCATACTTAGAAAGGTGTGATCCCCCATGAAAAATAAGCTACAAAAAAGTGTGTGGTGTAGGTGTGTATGGTTAATGTTGAAAAAAACAATTGCTCAATGCGTGTTTATTATAAAATACGGTAATTGTAAGACATTTCGTTTTGTGTGTGTAATAATATTTGATTGGGGTCGATGGTTTATTTATATTTTTAAACCCTTGGTTTTATAGTAGGCGACTATGACGCTGATATATTAGTACTTTAGACAGAAATTAAAAAGTGACTACACCGGTGTTTGAACCCCGGGCCGGGACCTTAGCTGTGGGGGATTGTCTTACCAAACTGAGCTATGCAGCCACAATTTAAATCTGTCAAATTTTCTTGGTTGTTTGTACATTTGTAGAGCAGCACTGAAAAAAACTAGAGAATACAAACCCATCTCTATAACCCTTAGAGTTGGGATACGATGTTTAACCTGGCTTTATAAAGTAGGCGACTTTGACTCTCTGTTATGTTAGTACTTTAGACAAAAATTAAAAAAGTGACTACACCAGGGTTTGAACCGGGGCCCTTAGCTGTCCGTACATGTAATGTACAAATAGACCAAGAATTAGACAGTTTTAAATTGGTGGCTGCATAGCTCAGCTGGTAAGAGCATAGCCCGGACAGCTAAGGTCCGGGTTCAAACCCCGGTGTAGTCACACAATATAATGTTTTAGAGTCGATATTTTATTTTCTTGGAAAAACAATGCAAAAAACTTTAGTTAACGGTAATGTATTATACGGTCTATATTTGTATTTTTTGTATTAGGCCGTTTTTAAATTTTTAAGGAACTTTAATTTTTGTGTGGTTTTAATAAAATAAAACAAAGTTAAAATTTTCCGCTCGAGATAGGGGGACCATTTCACGCAGTGATTGTAGTTTGTTGTAATATGCATATTTAAAATATGAGTAGGGCTCAGTTTTGGAATTATTTTTTGTTCGATTTACATGACCATCCATTATTTCGATGGCGCGTGTTTCAGTAGATCCATTGTATTGACACACGCCAAACATCCACACGATTTACATGTTTGTATAATTTTGTTTAACCCTGAGAAGTACATTGGTGGGTTATCATGAAACAGAAATTAAAAATTTTCTCCACAAGGTATATTATAGATCTCAGGATTTTCACTCTCCGGGCGGATTCCAACCAAATTAGCATTATAGAGACGACGTGCCTATTTAGTATGTATTTTGCTAATTACAGAATTTGTTAATGAATATGAGTGAAAAAAATTGTAAGCACTGCACTAGAAATTTAAAAAATAAAATAGGCTTGCATCCCGGGATTCGCCTAAGGGGTCCCAAGAATTCCCGGATGCAACTTTCAGCTAGGATTGCTGGTGACGGGATTCAACCGTTTCCTTCCAAATCAGAGTCTCACGCGTTATGCATGACTATGAGCTACCTCTAACGGTTTTTCGGTCAAAGCAAGCCATGCAGGGTTCGACAAATGCTATGTCAGAGATGCTGGAGACATGTCGAAATATTTGTGGTCTGGAAAATTTGTTCCAAAAAGGACACAACAGAGAGGCGTGTTTTCGGGGTAATATGCATTTGCCGCCTGCCGGCTGCCGCCCGAGTGATCCAATAAACACATGCCAATGCCCGGCGATGAGTCATTCAACACTTTAATAAGTATAATTTTATATACAACTTTTACGCACTTTCTACCGACCTTCCGAGGATGTTTATAGTACGTCAATGCAAGGCCGAAGGGAATAATGCCAGAGCGTTGATTCTATTGTAGTAATAAAAACAGTGTTTTCTAAATCCAAATGGATTTGGTTCGAGCTCTCATGCACTCATTGGCTCATTACAGCAAAACGGGTCACACCCGGGAATCGAAATCGAAAGCTGAATTGAAGTTGTACTTCAACATTTACACAATGGTTATATACTGATCAAAATATCATAATTTTTGTAACATGTGATTATAAAAGGCAAGTAATAATAATATTGACACAACACATGAAAGGGAGCAATGTTCATTCTGTATCAATGATGTTAAATTCGTTACGATTTGACTTAGCGAGAAATGGTGTTTCTTTAAAATTTATTTATGCATTCTTGAATAGAGAAAATAATGTGAAAGGTTATTCAAATGTCCCGAGAAATAATAATATAATAACGCAAGTAAGCAAACATAAAAATATACTTCGAAGAAATTCATTACCGTTTCATTTAAATTTTAACACACATTACATACATTGGTGTTCCTTCTCCTTTCACAATTATTTTTTTCACTTCATTAATTAAATACGTGCCTTGCCCTCGTTTTTAGCATACGTGCATTACATTGGATGTCATTGGGTACAAGTATTTGGGTATAGTTTTTGAAGAAATATATTTGAATGAATTTAATGTATAGGTATATCATGGAAATAGTTTGTACGAATATTAAATATTTATGTTTCTTATTAGGGGCCCCCACCTACAGAACAAATGTCATAATCAAAAGGCCGGAGAATAGTTGACTTTTTCATCTTTCGTTCAATGCAGTCAGAAAAAAAAAACGGAAAACATAAACTCAATGGAAAAAAGGTATATTGTTTTACACTATACATACTGTACTTTTATGGATACGGGCTTGATAGAAGAAAATGGACGAGTTTTTAATCGTATTGAATATTCAAATGTCAAATGAATAATAAAAAACAGCACTTTCTTCAGAAGCCATTTCAAATCCCATTCTTATATACCAGTCATCAATGGATCAGTGCATGGTTGCATCAGGAGCTTTGCACAGCTAGTTAAAATACAACTTGATTAAATGTATTCACAACCCTATTAAAATTATGGATACTTATGTACGTAGCTATAGCGCAATAAACGGCAACGTTACACGTACCCACGCATAATAAATTGCGAAAAAATTGTAATAATAAGTAGATAAAAAAATGTAAAAATCATGCCTCAAGTATGGGCTTGTGGTCTTAAATCAGCGTTTCGAATATACATATACTTCTTACGGGCGTGTTTCGATTCCACAGTTTCAGTCGGTAAGATTTATACACTTTTTTTTATTCATCACATACATTTTATAACCAATTTGGAATTTCCTGATCATAAAATTTACTCAATCACCCTAGATCTAGCACCCTCTGTTGTAATAATAACTCGTCCACGGAGCGAGACTGCGAACGAGTGGGAAAAAATAGCGTTGCAGTGACTAATATTAGTCACTCAACGATAATAGAGCTTCGCGCCTCGCGGGACCGTAGACCGGACTCACGGCGCCGCACCGTATCGGAGCTTCTGCAGTTAAAATGTGCAGCCACCCGACGTACATTGCACTGCGGCCGTCTATTGGACGGCTATTTTTTGAAAAATTCTGAGTGGGCATTTGCGAAATCCCACCTCCCGTGCCTCTTTTAAGCTCCAAATTATCACAACTTTGGCCTACTGGCCAAACTCGGTTGACTCTTAAGTCCCGCCGCGTTGTTGGATGAGCGTAATGGTGCATTGAGCTGCCATGTGTTATGCGGATTTCTATGTTCTGTAAAAAAATATTACTAAGTTGAAGATTTTTTTAAAATTAAATTAAATAAAAAAAATTAAGATTTAATTTTAATTTTTTTAATTAATCGTAATAATTATAAAAAAGGAAAAAAAAAACGTAAAAAATTTCGATTTTATTTTCACGAAAAAAATTTTTTTTCGATTGCGCTCAAATTTCACACGAATATATAAATTCATAAAATTTAAAGGGTTTTGTGAAAAAATCCATTACAATTGGATAAAGCATGTAGGGGGTTATAAGTCAAAGAATGTTTAAAAAAATCAAAAAAATCGTAAAATTGCGATTTTCAAAAAAAATTATTTTTCGATGCGCTCAAATTTACACAAATATATAAATTCATAAAATTAAGGATCTGTGAAAAAATTACAATCGGATAAAGCATGTAGGTGTTATAAATCGAAGAATGTTTAAAAATCGAAAAAAATTGAAAAAAATTGTGATTTTCATGAAAAAAAAACTTTTCGATTGTGTCAAATTTCACATGAATATGTTAATTCATAAAATAAAGATACTGTGAAAAAAATCATACAATTGGATAAAGCATGTGGGGTGTTATAAGTGAAAGGATTTTTTTTTAAAAAAAAAAAAAAATCGTAAAATTGCGATTTTCATGTAAGATAATTTTTCGATTGCGCTCAAAAACGTGGCAGTTTTTAGTCAGAGATCTCGAAGGCCCCAGAAAATGTCATTGAAATTGGTTTATCGGTTTAGCCGGAATCGTGTTAACAGACACAAAAAAATACAAACAGAAAAAAAGAAAAAAAAAATCATTCCAGTTTTTTTTTTTCCTCCGGGTGTAGTGAAATGAAATCTTCGCTACGCTCACCCAATAATATAATTGGTTGGTTTCAGAGAACCATGATGTATCTGGATGGCCGACGTCACTTCCGACAAGTTATGAAACTGGATTCTCAACAATAAGGTTGAGTAAGGTTGAGTAGGTTGACAACCTAAGCATAGAATGCAATATGAATTACCATTATTAGTTATTACCTAGTCCAGTATTTGGTTGTTTATCCATGGTTTAGTTCCGACAGCTTACTTAAGACACAGGTCAGCCAACAACCAAAACCCCTAACGTAGGTATCCCCCAGCACCAGCAGTAACCCGCCCTCGCTGGGGGTATGGACGCCCGCCGTTGGCCATTGTATTCCGCCACCACTCTTTAAACCTCCCCCCTGTGTGAAAGGCACTCTAGGTAGGCCATTCCTATGGGGGATCACTTAGGCAGTACCCATCAGGTGAATAAAAGTTCTTAGTTATGGCTTAATTACGACCTGTATGTCTACGGGATATAGATTCATGTGTCTGACTCACGAGTATGATTCTGAGATTGTAATTTGTGGCTTGTTGTTGTGGATTTTTATTTAAAATACTACTAGACCCTATTTATTTTTTTAAAAATCACAACAGTAAAAATTTCCAGAGCATTTAGGGTTGCCAACCGTCCGGGGAATTTCTCCAGACAGTCCTGATTTTGATGCCTTTGTCCGGAAAGAGGAATTGCCTCATTTCCGGACGGCATTTGTCCGGAATTTTGAAAAAGTCATTTTGTACTACTTTATTGAATTTTAGAGTATTGCAGTGAATTAGGTTTTTCTCCCCTAAAGTTGGTACATCAGTTTGGGTTTTGGGAATTTGGAAAAAAGTTAGTTTCCTTTCATGTAGCCGCCTTTCCGTAGTCCTACTCCTAGCTAGTCGTGCTCGTGACTGCCCTGTCTCACTACCCCCCCCCCAACCCCTTTTTATTGTATGGGCCCCTTGGCGAGGCGCAGGCGCTTTCTTGAACTCCGCCGGCCAAGGCCAACGTAAACTCAATCAGCAACTGGCGCGCAAGCAGAAACATGAGTTTTCATTTTAAACACTAGTAAAATGGTACCTACGGACCACGGTTAAATCATCATTAATTTTAGTAAATAGTTATTGTTCAACAAAATATAATAATACCTAATAATATAAAAAATGGAAAAACGTTAAACTGGATTTCATTTTTTATAACTTTTAAGTTTTTAAATATATTTCATCTTTCCCAAAAGGGTTTTTTCGAATAAAAATTTAAAAAAATGCTAGAATTAAATTTTAAGCTTTGTTATTATAATTTATAATTTAAAGTATGAGTTGATCCCAGATTCCAATCCAAGATATATCCAAGTCATTGAATCTTTTAAATTTCGTATCCGGCTGTTTTGAAGGTTAAAAGGGTCCAAAAAAAATTTCGCCTCCGGCGGCTGGGGGTTCGCCCCAGACCCTTGTGTGCCCCCTAAAATTGCAGCTTGTCCGGAATTTTAGTTGACCCAAGTTGGTAACCCTAAGAGCATAACCCAAACATTTTAGAGAACTAGTAATAATAATATTATGTAGTTATGAATTATAAATATCCTCCTTTGTAAATTAGTTTTTTACTGAATTTGGGTAGAAGTTAAATAAAACTAGACCCATTTATTTTTTTATTTTATTTATTTAATTCTATCCAATCATCAAAAATGTTTTACAAAGGAGATTATTTATAATTCATAACTTCATAATATTATTTACTATTCTCAAAAATTTTTTATTTAATGTTGAAATTTTATGTTTTGATATTTTTATCATTACTTTTTTTAATTTTTATGGAGTTGTGGGCCCATTTATTTCAGTTTTTTTAATCTCTTTGGTGTTTTTCAACTTTAATTTCCCCTCAAAGAGTAAAAAACTTTGACATTCAGAGCACTTTGCGCTAACATCACCGTTACCCTATCTGCGTAGGCTATGTTGGATTTGTCTTCTTTTTCCCCAACACCCAGATTTGAGATTTTATGCCATTTCTGCCTAGTTCCCCAGTAAAGGGTTGCCCCCATATTTCAATCTAAAATTTCCCTTTAAAAAATGTGATGGAAGGTTTAAAGCTAAGGAAATACAAAAACGCTTTAAATTTTTGTCAATGTTATTTTTTAAAACTAAGCTTTAAAGAAATTTTTATATGCTTGATTATGTTTTGCCCTTTCAGAGGAAGGAGGTTAATTTTAAAATAGTTTGGAAGCTATTTAAAAAGCGTCTGGCTTTTCTAGTAAGCGTTTCAAAAACCTTTAATACATCAGTTCATGGACTTACAATGTAATGGCGTTACGGGGACCTGCAACATAAGGGTGCGTGCATCGTGATTCTCTTTCCGGTTTAGGCTTGAACTTTTAGAAAACAAAACGTGGGGCCATTTTACCCCTAAAAAAATCTAAACATTTGTGAAAAACAGGCGAAAAATGGCGAAATGTAGGGACGAATTTTTGTTTTTGGGGTAGTTTCACAGTACGTAGATATTAACCAGAGAGCATATCCATCCCTTTGTAAATCCATTATCATTTGAGCTTTTTCCTTTTTACGGTTGACTTACAATCCAGACCCTTAAAACGGAAAAAAAAATTTCCGAGGCAAAAACGTGACATTTTTGCTTTTTGTGGTAAATTTTAAGATTTTTTTTCTATGAAATTGTTATAACATTTAAAATAAATAAATTTTTTTAATAATAGCGGGAAATGACTAGATTGGTGATTGACACTTTTCAAATAAGGAATTTGAATGCATTGTTGTTATTTCATTTTTGTCAGTTTCTTGGGGGTTGATTTTGTTGGTCGACTGCGCAGGGCTTTCCGTACTCCGCAGATAATCTTGGGCGGCGATAGATCTGTAATCGAGCAATGTTAAAAACCCTCGTTTTCTTTTTTAAAAACGCGCTTGGACCCCTTTAAAAACCAATTGTTTGTACAAAAAAGAGGTGCAAAGTGCATTTCCCCTAAAAGTTTTTCTCTCTACGAAAAGACCCGATTTACCCCAAATAAATTCGAAAAAATAGTCTAAAATTTAAAAAATGTTTTGAGGTTTGAACTTCCTACAAATTTTTTATTGGGCAAAATACACAACCCTCACCTTTGTCATATCAAACAAAATATTGCACACTGCCTTAAAATCAATAGCCGCGCGCCGCCATACCCCCTACGAATGCCAAAAATATTTTTCCTTCAAGCAAGAACGCCAAAACTTGACCCTAGTACGTGCCAAAATATGTTGGGGTGAAGGAAGGGGCGTAGAGTATATCGAGCGCGATTTTTGGTGATTGGACAGCCTTCTCAACCCATAACGACCCATAATGTAGCGTGCGTTCAAACTCCCCGTCGATTCGACGGCCCAAATAATTCGGCGGGCCCCAAAACACGCCCCCCGAAGGGCGCCGGGAAAGCCCGTGGTTAAAGTACGATCCAGGATATTTCGTATATGACTTTACCCAGAAAAATACCGTAGGCCTATCACGTTTTTTTCTTTTTTTGTTTTAGTTATAATTTTTAATTTGTATACCAGAAATACTTTATTGTTCAAGCCTAAATTTCAGGGTTGCCCCCTTTCAAGGATTATCATTTTTCAAGGGTTTTTTTTTTTAAGGTATCTCAAGGATGCAGGTTTTTTGGAAAATTTAAAATTTCTACCATGTTAAAAAATAGGAAAACTTAAAAATCCCCCCGCGGTGAGGATGGTTTTTTTCTAAGTTTTGTTTGCTAGGACCACTTTTTCCCTTTTCAATGCTTTTTTAATGCATTTTAGGTGATTGTTTCAAGTTCCTATTGTTACTTTTTAATTGTTATTTTAAAACCCCAAAAAAACTCATTTAAAAAACCCTTTTTTTCTATGGATTTGGGAATTTTTTCAACTTTTTTTTTCAAAAAAGGATTCATCACCATAACTTTAAAGTCCATGTGAAATTGAACGTTGAACCCCCCCCGTTTGGTCAGAACGTCCCAAAGTGACGAAAATACGCACTAAAAATCGAAAAAAATTTATTAAAAAACCTTATTTCATGGAATCTGGCAACTTTTTCAAATTTTTCTTTTAAATACACATCACCTAAACCTTAAGCCCAGTAAAAGGGAACGTTGTAGCCCACCCGTTTGGTCAGAATCGGGCCCCCTGTCACAAAAATATCGCACTAAAAATCGAAAAAAAAAAAAACGTTTAAAAAATACGAAAAAAATGAGAAAAATTATTTGTTGTACCCAAAAAAAGTGGCACGTCTAAGTCAGAGATTTCGAAGGTCCCCTTAATTTTTTTAAAAATCGTAGCGTTTTTCCCCGGGGTGTGCAAACAAACAGACAAAAAAAAAACCCAAAAAAAAAAAATAAATAAATAAAAAAACCCA